>VSMD01069923.1:0-26142 GCA_008750895.1 Mirza zaza | reverse complement strand
GGGGGGGGTGGTGGGGGGGCGGGTATATACATACATAATGAGTGAGATGTGCATCATCTGGGGGATGGTCATGCTGGAAACTCAGACTTGTGGCGAGAGGGGGGGAAGGGCATTTATTGAAACCTTAAAATCTGTACCCCCATAATATGCTGAAATAAAAAAAAAAAACAAGCCAAAAAAAAAAAAATGAACACTTACAAGTAAGGGCCAATCTAAATAAGTCAGCAAGTGCTGAAGGGTTAGCATGTATGTTATGATAAAAAAAATGACGATACAGACTTCCAAAACTGTGATTGCGATATATGAGTCATTGGCTTCACTGATGATGAAACAGGTTAATGCTCCTATGGTAAACCCCTGTAATAAAAGAAACAGGATTTTTTTTAAATGCACATGGATATTAAAAAAAACAAATAGTCAGAATGTAAATCTGATTATATTGCAGTTGCCTGTATTGTTTTGCACATACATTTAAAAATTTTCTTATATTTTTAAGAAATGAAACAATGCATGTAAATAATAAAAATCCACACAGAAGGGTAAAAAAAATATCGGTTTCTTTCTCTTACCCCAACCTAACCCTAGTCTCTCTCCTAAAAGTAACCACTATTAACAGTTTATATTTCATACTGGAAAGATGTATGTATATATACTGGAAAAGTAAATAGATATTGATTTTGATAGAAAGAGTAAGGTAGAGCCTCAGTTTTCTTTCTTTCCAAACGGCTACTGATTATCTCAACATCATTTACTGGGAAATGCCGGTTTTACTCCCATTGATCTGAAATCCAACCTTTATTGTATACTAAATCCTCAGATGTATTTGGGTCTCTTTTGAGAATGTTCCTTTCCATTGAGTTGCCAATTTCTTCTCTAATACCTTTAAAATTATAGATAATTCATTTTATATTGTATTATTGTTTGACCTAGTTTTCCTTTTATTACTTGTTCTCAGACTATTTAGTGTTTTAAAAATATCTCTCAAGAGAGTTTTAACGTTTTCTTCATATATGTTTCATACTTTATTTCATTTACTCTTAGATATTTGATTATTTTGATTGTTGCTATAAAAAGAAATATTTTCTTATATTTTAAGTGGTTGTCTTTTAGTTTTAGTTTATTTAAAGCTTTTACTTATTAACTCAATAATGAGTCACCTAACTAAATTATCTTGCTCTAAATTGTTTCCAGTTGATCTGAGGTTTTTTAGATATAATCATATCAGCTTAAAGAAATTATATATTTTGTCTCTTATTTTCAAATATTCTTACTTCTTTTTCCTAATTCGGATGACTAGTGTTTCTAGAAAAATATTGAATAACAATGTTGCTAGTAGGCATCCTTTTTTCCTTCATTTAGTGGCAATACTTCTGATGTTTTATTAAACATCAGAGGCTTTTAGTTTGCAATGTTGATTTTTATAATGCCAATGAAATTTCTATGTATTCCTATTTTACTGCTCTCCCTTTTTTCTTCCTGGAAATCAGGGATGAATGTTGAATTTTGTCATATGTGTTTTGCACTCTATTGGATGTAATCTCATATTTTTTTTCCTTTTACTTACAACACAGTAAATTATTTTAATAGAGTCCTAATATCAAATAATTTTTATGTTTATTCCTTGTGATATATTTTTTAAAAAGTACTGATGAATATTTTCTGCTACTATAATACTTTTCTTTGATACAAGTGAGATCTCTATTCCGTTTTCTTTTCCTGAACTCGGTCAGATTTTGCTAACAGTGTTACACTCTCTTTGTAAATATAGTTCAGAAGCGTTTCTTCTTTCTCTATTCTTTGATAAGGTTTGAATAGTGTCAGAATGACACCCAGTGAAGGTTTAACTTGTGAATAAGTCTGGGCTTGATGCATTTTTGAAAGATACTCATTTGATAAAGTTCTTATTTTCTTCTGTGTTTATGTTGGTCTGTTTAGATTTTTCACTATTCTGGGATCAGTTTTGGTAATTTATATTTTCCCAGAAAAATCAACCAATTATTCACATCTATTTGTTTTGCAAAGTACTCCTGCAGATCCTTCCAGTTTTTTCAGTGTTTGTGATTATTTTCCCATTTTGGTTTTTAACTTTAAATATACATCCTCTCTTCTCCCTTTTTTTCCTTGATTATATTGGCTAGGGCTTTATCAATTTAATAGGTCTTTCCAATGACTACTATTGTATTGATCACATCTATTATTTTTGTTTGCTAATTTACTAATTTCTGCTATTATCTTCATTGCTTCCCTAAATGCCTCTATTGGGAAAAACCTGAGAAATATAGAAGATGGGTGGGGGGGGAGCCAAATTTAGTAGTAAGGGTTGAGTGTGTGTGTGAGGGAAAGGGGGACGGGGAGGAGAGGTGTCCCAAAACAAAGGTGAATGGCAAAGCAAATTAAGGAAGTTTCTGGAGGTGGCACCCCCTGGGCATCACTCCAGGAGGCCACAGCCAGCCTACATTCGCCCAGCTAGGTCACCAGCTCTCTGCTCACCATTCTCAGGATCTTCAACATTCCAGTGGGTGAGAAGAAAAAACGTTTGAGGCTGTCCCTGAATTTCTCAGGGACTTTGGCCCGGCCCTCAGCACGCTTTTTGACCGACTCCTCCTCAGCATACTTTTTGACCTCCTCCTCAGCACGTTTTTTGATCGCCTCCTCCTCAGCACGCTGTTTGCTCTTCTCGTCTTTAGCACTCTTTTTGATCTTGGCCTGCTTTGCGCCTTTGGCCAAACCTGCAGAGGGCTTTGGGCGTCCGCTTTGGACAGCTTTCTTTGGCAGTGCGACGGGCACGGCTTGCGGCGGAACCCCGCCTTTGGGATCTGCTGCCGGAGGTGCCTCAGAGACGCTGGATACAGGTGCCTGTTCTTCAGGCTCCATGGTGGGTCCTTAGGGCCTGGCTGTGTCAGGCTGGCCCCGCAGGTCGGAACCAGCGCCGCGGCAGCAGCGGGTTCTCCCCTGGGAAACAGCTTCGCGCCCCAACGGCTGCTGGCCACCTACCCGTCGCGCGCACCCTCGCCGCCCCGCGGACAAGGTGTGCCTTCCAGCTCCCCTCGTCATCACCCAGGATGCAATGCCATTGCCTACCCTGGGAACTCAAGGTCTCTGCAACCCCATCTCTCTGAGCTGCCAGCCAGCCAGGCAGGAAGGGAATTTGAAGAACATTCAAGGGCGGTCCCGGTGCATTCTTCCCTGCCACCCAGGCCCCCAGTGCTCTCAGTGCTGCCCCTGGAGGTTATAGTAAGGCTGAAGGCTGGGCACAGAATTCAGAAATTCCTTCCTCCAGCTTCCTTATTGAGATTAAAATAAGAACAACTGCAGAAAATATATGGAAGAATAAAGAAATGTGTTTAATACTTAGTATCAAACTAAAAAGCAATATATAATTACAAAACAACCTTTTATTCACTAATAGACTTTTTCTGATAAGGACCACTTGGATTGAACAGAAGCTTTCGGTAAATAAGGGCCCCGTCAGCAAGACAGACCACTGCTGCCAAGAATCCAAATGCCTGGGAAAAAAAGACACCTTTGTTACTCTCCCAGCCATGGTCCCAACTTCTGTTATTCACACAAGTTTCAAATGGTGCCCCTACCAGATTTCTCTTCTGCTAGGGTACTGGGATTGCTCCCTGTGCTGTACCTAATAATAAAATGGGAAGGACTTTAGAGATCATCTTACTCTCCTCATTGCTAAGTTTCCCAAATACCTGTCTACAGAAAGGGAGAAGAAAATTTAAATGAGCACAAATACTGAAGTGGTGTGGGCCCTGAAACAAAACCTGTCTGTGTTTCCCTCTTGACTTATTTCTGCATGTGTTTCTTTTAAGCCCTACTGATGATATTTAGTTATCAACCAACATATTTATCCCTCAGCATTCAACTATTTGATTTCCCTATTGCCAAACTCTACTGGAAAAAGGGTTAAAGTTAACACTAGCTCAAGATTAAATCATGGGGATCATAGCCATGATAAAAGCTTCAGAGAACTGGAGTGTAAGATGATCCAGAGTGAATTCTCAAAGGCTGGGCTACATCTGCTTAAGAGGTGAGATTCTAAACAGGCCATAGGAAAATAAGATTGAGGTAAAGGCAATCAACTAGAATATGAATGGGCCTTGAGATACTCTGATGGCTATTTGAGAGCTAGTGCCTGGGATGGAGAAGGGGGATGTCACTCCTTGCATGCCATTTACTTAGCTTCATCTAGTGGCCAGGAAGTCTTGCTTGAGCCTGTAGTCCTACATACTCTGAAAATTGAGGTGGGAGGATTGCTAACTGAGTGTGTGGAGGGCAAGGGGAGGTGGAGAGGAAAGATGTGGCAAAACAAAGGTGAGTGGCAAAGTGAATTAAGGAAGCTTTCTGGGGGTGGCACCGCTTGAGCATCATTCTTGAGGCCATAGCCAGCCTGTATCCACCCAGCTAGGTCACCAGCTCTCGGCTTGCCATTTCCAGGATGCCAGACACAGCTCCCACAGCTCCTTTCCCTCCTGGAGTCTCAAGCTACTGCCTCCTAGGTTCTAACCACACTGAATACCTCCCATCATTCTTTTCATGACTTTGGCATTCTGCGTATTGCTGGTTCCTCCACCTGGAACCTTTTCCCTTTTATCCCCTTTGTTCTTGGCAAACTGCAATTTCACTGACAGAAAGAGGTAGTTGCTCCCTCTTTTCTGTGACCTGCAGCACTCTGTTGACAGCTTATATACAGCTGTTTGCACTTCTGTCACCTGTGTTAGACTCTAAGCAACCTGAGGATAGGGCTCACATTCTAGTTCAATGCTGTCTGAAAGAAACATAACGTGAGTCACCAATGTAAGCCACATAATTAAGATTTTTTTCTAATAGCTACATTAAAAATGTCAGAAAAAAACCAAGTGAAATGGATTTTAATAAATTTTATTTAGCCCAATGTATCCAAAATATTATCATTTAACATGTCAGCAGTATAATAAAGTTATTAATGAAATATTCTATATTTTTTTCGGGTAATAAATCTTTGAAATTTAATGTGTATTTTATACCTACAGCTCATCTCAATTCAGACTAGCCACATTTCCAGTGCTCACTAGGCTCATTTCCACATGTGCCTAGTGGCTACCGTACTGAACAGCACTGCTCTATACTTTGTCAGTACCTGCCAAAGTGCACTTAATGAATGAATAAATGACTGAGTAAATAAGTGAATAAAAGTAAATCCTATGTCTGGTCTCTCTTTCTTCATAGTAGAGGGATAAGATTATTTTTAAAAACTGGGAGAGGCCGGGCACGGTGGTTCATGCCTGTAACTCTAGCACTCTGGGAGGCCAAGGTGGGTGGATTGCTCAAGGTCAGAAGTTCGAAACCAGCCTGAGCAAGAGCAAGACCTCGTCTCTACTAAAAATAGAAAGAAATTAATTGGCCAACTAAAAATATATAGAAAAAATTAGCCGGGCATGGTGGTGCAGGCCTGTAGTCCCAGCTGCTTGGGAGGCTGAGGCAGAAGGATCGCTTGAGCCCAGGAGTTTGAGGTTGCTGTGAGCTAGGTTGACGCCACGGCACTCTAGCCTGGGCAACAGAGTGAGACTCTGTCTCAAAAACAAACAAAAAAAACAACTAGGAGAAACTGTGATGTGGCACTATTGCCTTTCTAGAATAATTCTGATCCCTCATGAAGTCACTTAGAGCCCAAGGGAGATGAAAACCATGGGTTCTGACATATATGGTTGTCTGAGAGTGGTAAGTTCTCCTAAACAGCCCATACTATGAAAGAACAAGTAACTAGGAGGAAGATTTATTTAAGAAGATTTCTAATTCAATTCTCTGGATCAGAATCTATAGAAAAGTCAAATGATTTTGAATCTCCTCTAAGAAATCTCTGAATATCAGATAGAACAGTAACTAAACTACATGACACATATTTTGGCTTGCCTTCTATGGCAAAAGGCTGATGGAACTGAATTGCTTCTCTTCAAGCAGTATTCAAAATCATCCCTTAGTCACAAGGTTTCCTACCAACATTCCCTTATCATAAAGATATCCTCTATTATAGTCTGTCTATAAGTCTATCCTAAGAAGGATCTGAACAGCGCAAAACGGTCTTTTTCATCTTAACGAGTGCTATGTATCCTTTTCTTTAAAAGGAAGAGACATGAAACTCATCCATCATGTTTTTCTTTTGCTTGACATCTGGTTTCTCAGAGCTAAGTGTTATAACTGATTCTAGCAGATTTTCTCAGTCTAATCTAGTCTTCTATACCGATAAGAAATATGTAGGAACCTCTTTCTTTGGTTAACTCCAGTTCTAGTACAAAATCCTATTCCTTCATGTTTCAGGGAAAGCATTTATACACTCAGAATCTATTAAGCCAGTAAGCACGGTATACTGGCCTAGGAACTCCAAGCTTTCTATTCTTGCATCTGTTTGTCAAAAATTTGCATTATGATCAAGCCTACAGAAAAAAAAAAAACTCCACTTACCCCTCCAACGACTGTCAGTATTGTAGTTTCTGGTATTAGTGCCAACACAGATATGATGATCAGGAATACTGTTGTTACCATTGAGTTGATAATATCCTAAAAACACAGAATAGGGAGGTCTGCTTTACTAGACCATCGAACAATGCTAAAAAAACCACAAATGGGTCAGCTCCCTAAAGATTTTGAAAGTTCCCTTTTAATAAACACATTTTTTGAGTGTATATCTTTCAGGAAACCAAAATGCCACAGTAAAATGACAACTATATAGTATTTGGTCTATAATGACATCTAGTGGTTCTTTTATCTTGAGTACAGCAATCATTTACTTAACAAGCTTTCCTTTCTTTTTTACTGAACATAAATGTAGTTGGAGGGAGAACAGATCTGGTTTAGAAAGAAAGTAGATGATGTATTATGTAGAAGGTTTAAGGCAGAATGGGTACTGTGAGAAGTAAAAATGCTCATTTTTAATAATATAAGAAAATGTCAAATAGTTTACACTATATATCAAACTTCATGTTACTAAAATGCAATTAATAAAACTTAAAACAGTGTATACTTCAGAGAAAGTGGCAATTTTTAGGAATACTCCTACATACACCCATATGCAATGGCTGGCCAATTATGTTATTATTTCTGATGATGTAGAAATAATAATCCTCATTGCTTTGACAATTTTCTAAAAGGAAGCATATTCTTTATGAACTGTGGCATTAAGAAGTACAATTTACATTTTTGAATGAATGTGTAATGTGGGAAAGGTAAATACATCTTTATTCTGGAAATGGTTTATGTATGTTTGCAGATAACTGTAGGAAGGAAGGAACTGTTAGCACAGAAATACCAAACTTCAAAACCCTGGGGAGGGGGGGTAAGGGCATACATTGAAACCTTAAAATCTGTACCCCCATAATATGCTGAAATAAAAAAAAAACAAAACCCTGGTAACTCAGAAAGGTAGTTATTAAAAAGAAAAGTATGAAGAGGTTCAATGGGGCAGGGACAGATTAGATACACTTAGGAAGAAAAAAGTTCTCACGTGTAGGTGATATTGAGACTAGCTATTCCAGGTTAACTCTGATCTGTGCAGGATATTTTGTTCTGCTTCAAGGCAACAGACCACACCTCTACCTCAAGCAGGCAGCTCTGCCTCCTGTGAGCAATTTGGGAATGAATTTATAGATAGCTTTGGATAAAAGTGGTGTTCTAAGGAGCACAGAGAACCACAGGGAAAAAAAAATAATATGCCTGTCCTGGAACATCGACGATCTTTAATAGTAATTTAAAACATTGCCATGGAGTAGAATGTATATTTAATTACAAAAATGGATATTTCAAAGAAATTTTGAGTCTGTACTTAGATACCACCTCAAAGCCCTGGGTTGGCTCATTTTGTGTGTTTCCTGTCATTTGGACACTTGAGGCAAACAGAGACGACTTGCTCTATAGATTGTATCATGGACTACAACAACTTTGGGACAATCTGAGTGCAGATGACCAAGCACTCTCCTGTCAGCAAAGGTAATAGCTATCAGACAGCAGTACTTGCAACTTACCTTTTCCCCACCTACAGATTAATCAGAACCTTCAGCTATCTTTGTGTCCTTCACTTTAGAGTTAAAGAGTCCCAGGCAGCTTCTCCGGCTGTGCTCTGGCCCCCATTCCACTCTGCACGGACCTCACTCTACTCATCACCTTTCTCTGTCCTTGGCCATATTTCTTCAACTCAGTAGTGCCCTCTCTAGTTGTCTCCTTCCTTCCCTGCTCAGTTCCACAATTTCCTGTCACTTGACACAGGCAAACCACTCTGGAAAAGGTCACCAGAAGCCTCTCTATTAATACAGCCAGCAAATATATATATTTTAGTACTTATCTTTCTCTCTTTACATGTGACATTATTCACCATTCCTTTCTTCTTGAAACGCTTTCCTGTCTTGGCTTCTGTCAAGGGCCCTCCCTTGGGCCCTCTCTTTTCTTTCTCTGGCCACTCCTACTTCTTATCCCATATGTTGATGTTGGCCAGTTTTTCCTTCAGCTCTCTCTTTACTCTCTCTGAGCCATTTTGGCCAATCTGAGCTCAGATTCCATCACCAGGCGATGACTCCCAAAGCTGCAGCTCTAGCTCTTGTAAACTTCAGACTTGTTCTCAACATTTCTACCTGAATATCCCATAAGCAACTAAAACCTAATATTTCTCAAACTGAACTCATTACATACTGCTCTGTCTGCCTTCCTTAAAGCTATTCTGCCTATCTCAGTATCCTCTCAAGATATGTAAACTGATCACACTCCGACTTAAAAATCTTCAAAAGCTATCAATAGCCTTTGGGTTAAAGGCCATAGCACACAATCTTGCATGTCCTGATCTCCCTACTGCCTCAAGCCTCCACTTCTGCCCCCTTTCTTGTTCATAACTCAATACCCCAGCTGTTCAGAGCTACCTGCAGGTCCTGGAGAGTCATGCTCTTTCTCCACCTAGAACCTCCTATGTGCTACTTCTACTAGGAAAGCCCCTTCTCTTCCCTGTATGAGTTTACTGCTTCAGCCTTTGAGTTTACAGTTCATTCTTCAGCCTTTGGTTCAGGCAGTTTTTCTTTATAAGCCTATTGTGATTTAGTGTCCTTCCCTGCTGGGTATATCCATCCCATCCTGGGTATATGTCCATTATACCCATAACAAAATCTGGGATTAGCAGATACTTAATATTTGTTGAATAAATAATTTCATGAGATCAAGATCAGAGAGGAGTTTGGGTTTCATAATGGAGCAAAAACTTAGTTACCCAGATAGCACGATTTCTAAGAGATTATAATTCAGCAAAGTTTGGTCCTCAGAGATTTGGAGACTACTCCTTTCAGTATGCTATGCATAAGCCACTCTCTCTCAGTGTATTCTATTAAACTTGGGGCTCCAACTTTATTACTGGGTCATGTAAGCTCCAGAGAATTATGACAGTTTGGAGAAAAAGAAAGGCTAAAATGTGTTAGTTTTATTAAACCCTGAATAAGCAGAGTGTGAAGAACTATACAATTTTGTTTTTTAATCATCTAGACTCTCCTGATATATAGCTTTTTGAGTACGAGATCAAAATGTGGATCAGGTTTGTCAACTCCTTCAAGAAATCCTTAGAATAATTTAGTTTAGCCCTTTTCTGGCACTAAGTGAGGGCCGACTGAGGCCTTCACTTTGTAATCTCTTTTCCTAGGCCTTCCTGTAATCAGGTCCAGTTCTGAACTGTAGATCAAGTAGCAGTTTTGGGAGGTGCTATGAAGACTCTATTTCACAACTTTCCCTTTTTGGGACTTTTAAAGCTTGTATTAGCCTGAAATGCTCACCACTGGCCTCTAAAGGTGGTTCCATAAAGTACTACTTTAAGGCATGCTTATGGTTTGAGAATAGCTCTGAAGTTCTCTTTCCTTAATAGGAGTTATCAGCTTGGATATCAGAACTTTGGGATCCAAGATGATGAGTCAAGTGTAGCAGTGGAAGACATGGCAGCTATCAGCCCAGCCAAAGAGGGGAAGGACAGCACGGGGACTTAAGAGGGAGACCTATGAAGACAGGTTGCTGGGAATGAGACCTAAAAAAGGAGAGGTGAATCCCTCAGTTTTTCCTAGAACCAGCTTCTAGTCCAGGCTGAAGGGCTATATACGCTTTAATTAGTATCTTCAACCTGCCTATTTTGACAGTTTTCAGAACCGATGGGCATTCCATTGAGCAGTTATTCCTAATGCTATGCATACAGTAGGTTGAAGTTTATATGCTACAAAATATGAGTTCACATTATTTAGTATTAATGATTACAATGATTACGGACATTTTCAAGTGAGATAATATTATGCTTTATTCAGCCTCTACAATTAGTTTGATTTTCCCTTTGGTGATCAGGGATGTGTGAGGATAGATACTTGTGTACCTGTCTCCATCTCCATCCCCTGATTTTGAGGCCATATCAACATGCATTTAAAAGGGAGGTAGAGATTAAGAATGTGCTATAATTTTATTAATGTGGTCCTAAATTTATTTTTTTTTTTTGAGACAGAGTCTCACTTTGTTGCGCAGGCTAGAGTGAGTGCCATGGCATCAGCCTAGCTCACAGCAACCTCAGACTCCTAGACTCAAGCAATCCTACTGCCTCAGCCTCCCGAGTAGCTGGGAACTACAGGCATGCACCACCATGCCTGGCTAATTTTTTCTATATGTATTAGTTAGCCAATTAATTTCTTTCTGTTTATAGTAGAGATAGGGTCTCGCTCTTGCTCAGGCTGGTTTCAAACTCCTGACCTCGAGGAATCCGCCCACCTCGGCCTCCCAGAGTGCTAGGATTACAGGTGTGAGCCATCACGCTCGGCCCTAAACTTAAATTTCTTTAGAAGACCTACACTTAAGTGAATTCTAACACATGGATCAGCTAGTTCTTCTAATACATCTATTAGAAGATCACACAGAATTTATGTTCTGTGGCTGCCATGATCTCTGAGAACCTCCCACTAGGGCAATACAGAGCACATTAGCAGTGGGTAGAGTTCCTCCTTCCTAAAGCTATCAGAGATTACCTTAAAGGTTTAAGAGAACTGAAGAATAGAGTTTATCAAAATGTCTCACTATGGTAGGAAAAAGTAGTTAAATTTTGAGGATGAAACCGAATACTTACAAGTAAAGGCCAAAATAACCATTTCATTAATCGATCAAGTCTGAGTATATATAAAAGTATGAAAAACAAAATAATGGCAACTTCAAATCCAGTGATAACTATGTATGGTTCAGGGGCTTGTGCGATGATAAAAAAGGCCATAGATGTCACAGTTAGTGCCTAGAAGAAAAAAATCATAATTTATTCAATGACTATTGAATACAAATTTAAGCTGTAGAAATAATTTCTAAAGTAAATAAATAAATACGTTCCTGCCATATACACACACATATAAAAGAGGCATACTAAAATGTAGTGACTTCTTTGTGTTTAAGAGTAGGTGTTCCTCTGTTTTAATCCTGATTAATTACTCCACTTGTACTTCTGATACCATTGCTTCACACAATTGTTCTCTTCCTCTTTTCCACCAAATATCTTCTTTCCTTCTTGTACCTTCCATCTGTCCTCCTCTGCTAGCTGTTTTCCTTGTCATCCTATAAACTTAAAATACACATATACAACCCCCCTTCCTTTCATCCTGCTCCCCACAGAAACTCTTCTGTTTTCCACTTCTTGTTAGACTTCGCAAAAAAGTGTGTCTCAAAAAATCGGTCTAAAATTTCTTATCTCTAAACTCTTAGCAATCTGGAATCTACTGTCAAACTTAAACTTACAGTGTTGCCATAAAAATACTGAGGAAGAAAGTTTAAAACAAATTGTTGGAGAAAAACAACTCTATGTTTAATAGCTTTATTACAAAAAGTACCACTTTTTACATAATTCCTTTTACCTAAATGAAATACGATCAGGATTTAGGATATTTTAAGTGAAAAACAAAACAAAACAAGACCTGAAGATACCCAGTGTGATCCAATTTCTTCATTTCCATGGAACATGGCAATGTTAAGTGAGTTGTTAAGAGAAAAATATGAGCTTCTGCGTCCCAGTCTCTTTGTGTTTTTGGTAAATGGTTCCACCAAGAATCTTCCCTTGGCTACACTTTTATGATATCCTATCAGCTAGTAATATCTACATACTCATTTTAAATTTATATAGGCTACTTATTCATAATTCTTTCAATTACTTTATTAGTGTAAAAATACCTTACCTTTAAACGTCTAAATGAGTTGGTTTAACTACCAATAACTAGTTACTAAATAACTCCACTCTTTATAATTAATATAATTACTAATAGCAACATGTCATCTTAAACCACTCCATTTACTCTACTGAATCAAGATCTTGAGTTCATGGATTATAAAATCAAAGGTCACCTTTTCAGTCCCCATCCTCTCTAACTTTTTGTACCATGGTAACTGGCATTGGTGATTACTCCATTTTCTTAAAATTTCCCACAATTTCTGTCACACTGGGTTCTTCCCTGATCCATATTTACAGTTCTTACATCTTTCCTAAGTTCCTGGCCTTTGTTTTTTTAATTTTTTTTTTTTTTTTGAGACACAGTCTCACTTCGTTGCCCAGGCTAGAGTGAGTGCTGTGGCGTCAGCCTAGCTAACAGCAACCTCAATCTCCTGGGCTCAAGTGATCCTCCTGCCTCAGCCTCCCGAGTAGCTAGGACTACAGGCATGCGCCACCATGCCCGGCTAATTTTTTCTCTCTATATATTAGTTGGCCAATTAGTTTCTTTCTATTTATAGTAGAGATGGGGTCTTGCTCTTGCTCAAGCTGGTTTTGAACTCCTGACCTCAAGCAATCTGCCAGCCTCAGCCTCCCAGAGTGCTAGGATTACAGGCGTGAGCCACTGTGCCCGGCCACTCCTGGCCTTTGTTTTCAGTTATCTTTTAAATAGCCCACTGATATCTCAAACATTTCTCCACCAGTCCATGGAAACTGCTTTTGCTAACATCATCAATGATTTCAAAAGTACTAAATTTGACAAATATTTTTCAATCCTTATCCAAGTGGACTCCTATGATTTATTTGCCATTAGCTGTCCTTCCTCCTACTACTCTACCCTTTTGGCTTCCATGTCATCTTTTCTAATTCTTAGCCCTCAACTGTTCTCTCTTGGTTGGTTCCTCTTCTTTTATGCATCCCTTTAAAATCTGGCATTCCTCTGAACTCTGTCCACATTCCACTCAATGAATCTGGGTCTCTATCCCAGGTCTGTCCTGTACATTTCACATATAAATAGCCATTTAGAATCCCCATCCGGATAACCTACGGAAATCTCAAATTCACAATCTCTAACACTGAACTCATCTTGCCCCTTCCTCCTATATTCACAACTTCAATTGGCAGTACCACATCTACCTTATCACCCATGCTAGGAACCTAAGATCACTGTTCCAACTCATTCCCCACAACTGACGAACCATCAAGTGCTGCTGACTTAATGCCTAAACATTTTGGGTGCTCCTTCCTCTTCATCCTTAGAATTACTGCCTTTAGCATCTTTTCCTTAAACTACCCATGACAAAGATACTACAGTAAAATTCCTAAAATGTAAATTTGTTAATGCATTTCTTCATCTATTTAAAATCCTTCAATGGCTTTCATGGTCTTTAGACTATAGCCTACCTCTCATCATGTATTTAAGGTCTTCTATGATTCAGCTCCTATTTACTTCCTAGCAAAGACTTGCTTCACAATTTACCCATAGGATAATTCCAATGGTTAATTTTCAGTCCTAATCTTACTCGAACTATCATCAGTATTTGACACAGTTGACAAGACACCATACTCTTGGTTTTCTCTACCTCTCCAAATGTTCCCTTTCATTCTTCTTTGCTGGTTCCTCCTCTACTCCCCAGTCTCTTAATGTTGAAGTGTTCCAGGGCTGTCCTCTGCTCTAACTACACTCCTCTCTTTTTGACCTCATCAGTATTATGATGTTAAATTACTTCTATTTCTAAAGCCTGACCTCCCTACCAAAATCCAGTCTTGTCTATTCCAACTCTCCATGCAATATTGACTTGGATGTCTACTAGATAACTCTAATACAATACTGAAATCCAAAACTGAATTTCTGATCGCCTCTCACATTTGCTTTATCCATCAGCTCTCCCATCTCAGCAGATGGCAACTCCACGCTTCCCGATGCTTAGGCCAAAAACCTTGAAGTTATCTTGGATTCCTCTCTTTCTTTCACCCCACATCTGCTTCATCAGCAAATCTTACTGGTGCTACTTTCAAAATACTATATCCCAAATGTGACCACTTCTTATTACCTACTCTGCTACTACCAGCCACCAAGTGGCTGGTCTGAGCTACCATCATCTCTTGCCCAGATTACTGCAATTGGTCTCCCTGGTTCTACCATTGCCCCTGCAGCAATCCCTTTCTGTCCCTCCACACCAATCTATTGTCAACATATCAGCAAGTGTATTGTTTTGAAAAACTGAGTTAGATCATATACTCCTTTACGTAAAACCTTCTTCTTCCCCGTTGTGTCCCTCTTACTCACTCTACTCCAGTTACATTGGTTTCCTTGCTCTTTCTTGATCCCTTCAGGCACATTCCTGACATAAAGCCATTGCACTCAATACCTGCAGTTTTAAGTACTCCTCCTCCTCCTACAGATATTCTCATAGATGACTCTCTCACCTCACTCAACTCTTTGATCAGATGTCATCTCAACAAGGCCTAACCCGATCATTCTATTTATTATTGTAACCTGTAACCCTCCTCTCCAACTCCCTCTCCCCTTACCTGGCTTTACTTTTCTCTTGTTCCACAGCACTTGCCACCTTCTAGAATATCATGTAATTTATTTATTGTGTTTGTTTGTCTTCCCTGTCCTCCCACCCTAATATGTAAACACTATGAGGGCAGGGATCTTTGTTTTGTTCACTCATATTTCTTAAGAGCCTGAAACAGTGGCATTCCATAAATATTTGTTGAATGAATAATTGAGGCAACACTCGACTTCTTATAGTTCACTGCATAAATCATGTTGTGTTTTTTTTTTTTCCTTCATGTCTTTGTTCAGGTAGCTTTCCCTTAGAGCCAATCCTAGGTTCCTCTAGGAAGAATTTTCTGACATCGCTCTTTATTTCTTTTGTTAGATGTCTCAATTCTGTGCCCTATCTCCACCTTATCACATATTATAGCTATCTCCTCATGTGTCTGTCTCCTTGACTAAAGTGAAGAACTTCATGAGTCAGGGACTTTTGTTCTGGTTTATCTTCATTGTTCAGGTCCTAGCTGAGAGCTTGGACCACGTTAAATACTCAAATGGTTTGGTGAAGGAATCAAAATGTCAAAAACTAAATCTTTTTACAAAACTCTGTTCCTCCTCCAGTGTTCCAGAGCTTTCAGGACCTGACATCAAATTACAGACCTTTGGGTCCCTTTTTCCCTAATTATTTCCTTCTAACCAAAAGTAATTTCTCCTTCCTTTGACTCCAAAGTGGTTTTCCAAACCTCTCGTATGCATTCTAACTTTTATCATAGCTATTTCTCACAATTCCAGACACTTAGTGTGCGAAGGATCTTACATGCACCTTAAATCTGAGTCTCCTTTACAACATGCTCATCGAGTGCTCATCTATGCCTGTTACCTTTTTTTTTTTTTTTGAGACAGAGTCCCGCTTTGTTGCCCAGGCTACAGTGAGTGCCGTGGCGTCAGTCTTGCTCACAGCAACCTCAAACTCCTGGGCTCAAACAATCCTGCTGCCTCAGCCTCCCAAGTAGCTGGGACTGCAGGCATGCGCCACTATGCCCGGCTAATGTTTTCTATATATATTAGTTGGCCAAATAATTTCTATTTATAGCAGGGACGGGGTCTCCCTCTTGCTCAGGCTGGTTTCGAACTCCTGACCTCGAGCGATCCTCCCGCCTCGGCCTCCCAGAGTGCTAGGATTACAGCGTGAGCCACCGCCCCCGGCCTATACCTGTTACCTTTACTGTCTGGGAAGGTACTGCCTTCCCAAGTGGCCATCTAATTTTGGGACCTTTCCCAATATAAAATTCTTCCTCATAGTAAATGGAAATATTTTCCTGTAAATTTTAACTATTTTATTTCCACCCCTCTCCCACATGTCAACTCCTTAAAATTTAGAACAATGTATGTCTTCCTTCCCCTTAAGTTTTCACTTTTTTAATTTCTGTGATAGACTCATCTATGATAGTCTCCACTTTTCTAAGGAGCCAGGTCACTTTGCTCTGAATGATGCTTCACTCTCTCCAAACCTTTGTTCAGAACTAACTGCAATGCTTCTGGGAAGCCGAAAGCCCTAGAGACCGGCAGTTTCCTTCTTGTCCTCGCTCTGGACTGTATCGGCCTTGAGCTCGGTCACATCAAATGCCTGACTTACTTTAAGAGTAAGTACTCACAGCACCCACTGAAACACTAGACGCTTTTTAAAAAAATCTTGTGGGCTCAGTGGTACAACTGCAGCTGCCTGGCCTGCTAACCCGGGTACCCGGTTTGCGGGTCCCAGTGCAGGCCATTGGGGTGGACCTGCTGATTCTGGTTGACGAGTGCGTCCCTAAACAGTGTGAAGGGGAGGACAGTCCCTTACCTCTCTCCTTCCCCTAAGGGGCAGAACGAAATGCCTTGCCCTGCGGAGGCGCTGATAAAAGCAAGGTTGCCAGAGCAAACGGGTTCACACTTAACAGCCGCTCCTCACCGCCCTAGCGCACCTCGAATCCCGCCTCCCGCCCCGCAGCCCGGCCCTCACCAGCCGCAGCATCTTCACGTGGCCTTTCACACTGAAGCAGAAGGCGCGATGATGTGCTTTCCGCTGTGCGGCGTCCATCGCGCCGGCATTCCCAACAGTCGCGCTTCCCCTTCAACCCTTCTCCTCAGCGCACCGCCCCACCAGCCCTTGCGCCGCGACGACAACCGCCCCTGCGGCCGCGCGCGCGCCGCCCTTCTCCGCTTCCCGCCCTCGCGTGCGCATGCGTACGGCGTCGCGACGCCCCCCCCCCGCGCGCATGCGCCCCACGGGAGCCGTCCGCGGGTCTCTCTCGCTGGGTTTTCTGCTTTGCCTTGTCTTTAGTACAGCTGCGCCCCGTTAGCCTGCCCCTACCTGCCTGGCACTAAAGACCACAGCTCTCCAGCTCTCCTGAGCAGCTTTCCTGCTGGGAAGCGCTCCCAGGTTTGGGGGAAGGAGCAGGGACAGAGGCCAATGGGAGAGGTCCAGGAATGGCTGTCCTGCTTCCCCAGATCTAGGACATCTCAGATGCCACACAGAGGATTGCCCTTGGTCACCCCGTCTAGAGTAGCCACCATCACTCCTCAGCATATCATAAGAATATACATTACACAAAAGCAGGGACCCATCTGCTTCTCTCCTTGCAGTGTTCCCAGGGTCTGGCACACAGGTCTAGAGCGTGTCTAGTCGGAACTAATGGCCTGCCTGTCCCTGCCGCCCCCAGAGCATCGCAGTCTATTGTATATACTCTTGCTTTTGCCTCCCACTGGTGCTAGTTCTTTTCAGATACTTGAATTTAATTCGTGTTTTTCACAAGTGCTCCCATGAAGCCAGAGCTCTTGAGTTCCACCATCTTGGAGCATTTCTCCTTAGGGATGTGAAGTGTATGTCGCTCCTTTTATGTGGTTTACATTCTGTCTTGGATAATTTGGCCATCACCCAGTCTGATTCAGATTTCTTTGGATCCTGCCCATCTCAGCCTTAGTTCATTTCATCCTGTTAAAGCCGATCAGCAATTAACCTCCAACAGCCTCATCCCAAATCACTCACAAAAATGACCTTTATCCTGAAGTTTATTTCTGGAGAGCACGCTTGCTAGGCCTATGGCAGATATGCAGGAAGCACGAGATGGGGTGGTGGTTTTCAGATAACAGACCTAGAAGCTAAGTGAACTCTTTGGCAAATGACTTCTCCCTGCCTAAGAGGCGACTGCCGGCGACTGGGAGAGGTGGGAAACCCTTCCACCCAAGCACTGGAGCTCTCACATACAGTCCAGCCCCAGTTACTGGGCCTGGGCCTGTTGAATTATACCTGACTCCCCTACACAAGGGCTGAATTAAAAAAAAAATTATTTTATTTTATTTAGAGACAAAGGTCTTGCTATATTGCCCAGGCTGCCCTGGAACTCCCAGGTTTAAAGCAATCCTCCCACCTCAGCCTCCCTAGTAGCTGAGACTCTAGGCTCACTGCCTGGTTCCCAGGCTGAATTTTTGCTACCTGACTACAGATGGACCTAACAAGTATTCTCCTGCCAATTTTTCTGTCCAGTTGGAATATTGGTTGTGCCTTCCCGAGGGATCTACTTAGTTTAGAGTCCAGACCCTGGAAACGTCAAAGTTCAGAGGAAAGAGCTTGGACTGCCAAGTAAGACAGATGGACTTGAATTCCAGCTCCATCCTTTAATGAATGCTTCTGATCATTTTGAACAAATTACCTAATTCTCTGAGGACAAGCTTGAAGAATGGCAGTGACAATAACTATTGGCAGAGTTGTTGAGAGGAATAAATGATACTATGAGTGAGTGTGTGCCAGGTGTCTGAAGACTAGGTGCCCAATTAAGTAATCTGCAATCATTAATTAACCAGTTAGTCGCTGGTATTAATTGCCTTCCATCCTGGGAGTCTTGTCAGGTCATGAGTGCATTCTGCCAGGGTCCTGGTAGCGGGAAGACTTTCTGGCTGCAAGCGGCGAACTCTTCACCTCGGATTATTTCCCCTCTCGCTGAGAGGATGAAATGGGACCCGGGCTCTTTAAGGGCCGGGCACCAGCAGGCGCCCCGGCGGGGCGGGCGCGGGACCGAGACCGAGACCGAGACCGAGACCGTGCGCGGAGGCTGGCCGTGCGGCCGCTCGTGCCCACTGGCTCAGGAAGGAGACCCGGGCCTCCGGATCCGCGCGGCCGGCCATGCTGCTGAGGCCGCTGCGGGGCTGGGCCGCCCGGGCGCTGCGCAGCGTTGGGCCGGGCAGCCCCGGGATCCCCGCCTGGGGCCCCGGGCCGCGGGGGACGCAGCGCCTGGCCGGGCCTCCGGGTAACTCGCGTCTTTCTTCCCCATTGCCCGCGCCGCTCTGCGGCCCCCACACCCGCCCCTCTGCTCGCGGGCCCGCTGGAGCCCGAAACTCCTCCTCCGAGGCGCGGGGTTTTCTCCCTGGGCTATGGCGAGGGGTGGCGAGGAGGGGCAGGGGCGGTCACCAGGGGGTGCCCGGCAGGTGGGGCCCCGGGCGGTTGTCGTGCCGGGCTGGGGAGAGGCGCTCGAAAGAGCACGAAGGAGCCCGGTGGGCCGGGGGCTGCTCGGAACGTTCCGACCCAGGCCCGGCTCTCCCAGCCCACTTCCGGGTCTGGCCCTTCAGGCCTTGGGGGTGCACTGGCAGCTGCGTGTAACCAGTTTTCGGCGGACCCTGGCGCCACTGGCGGTGGAAGTTGGGTTTAGGCTCCCCTCCGGTCCTCCCTGGGAATGGGGACCCACTCAGGAGCGGGTCACCCTTATCACCAGGTTCTGGCTTGGGCTGTGGAGAAGCACCCCAGAGCCACCTGAGAGCCGGATGGGCAGCGATGTCAGTCCCGGGCCGGGCCCGCAGGAGAACCTGGGCCCAAGGCCCAAACCCATGCCCACCGCCCACTCTTCCCCCCGCGCCCTGTGAGTGAAGGCTGCCGCTCTGCGGTTCCGCTTGCTGGACACCCATCTGTGAAGATCTAATTATAAAATGTGTGGATAGTGGAAAGTGTAACATGCTAACTGGACGGTCCTGAGCGCACTGAGGACCCATGTGCCCATTGGACCCTGGCAGCTGCTGCACAGTGTCGCTCATAGGTAGACAGTGGTGACTGTGCCACTGTTCACCCATGGAGGGTCCCCAAATTGGAAAACTTTTAGGCTAGGGAATAAGCATAGAAACTATTGCTTTTGTGGCCATTTAGCAAATTAGGGCAAAGAAGAGTGAGTTGTTTAACGCTCAGTTTAAAAATTAATTTCCTTTCTTTTGTAGATAAAGATAGAGAACAGGAAAAAGAGAAAAAATCAGTGGTAAGTTCCTCTTTTATGTGCACTCTCCGGTGTAGGATAATTTTTATTTATTTTTTTTGAGGAGGAAAGAGAAGGAATATATGCCCATAGTAAAAAGCAGAAATACAGGAGGATCTCCAGGGGGAAGGAAGTTTGTTGCCATCTCTGGACCTCAGGCCCTGTCCCCATAGGCCACGTCTCTTATCAGTTTCTTGCATGTCGTTTCTTGCATGTCCTTCCCCAGAATCTACTACCCCGAGGCCAGTATGTATATATATTTATATCTTTCAGATAGATTTGGACTGTGAAAGCTTGAGAAATGATTGAAAAATGATTTGAAAAATGTTCATCCTGTGTTGGGAACAGGTGGTTGCACCTTGGTCGGGCAGCCCAGATGTGAGGGAGGTCTGCTGACCACCACCCCCGGCCCTCTAATGCTGAGACTGGTGGGTGGGTAGGAGTCAGAGAGAATCCATGAGGTCCACAGATGTGGGTTCAGTCATGGAGGTGCCTTTGAGATGCTGGCTCTGGGGCAGGGGGCTGTGGCTGGTATGAGGTTGAAGGTCAAAGGAGGGTCCAATTGGACAGGTCTGTGGGGATGTTGGGTGCTTTAGCTGGCTGGGGCGAGGGGCTATATTTTTAGGTCACCATACAAGGCTCAGTTTCTTAAGGGAGCTGGAAGTCAGTAGCTCTTATGGCTGGAATGGGGATGGCTTGGCTTGACTGATGGTGTCAGGAATACATTGGCTGGGATCCACAGAAGGTGGAAGGTGTGGGGAGGTCCTCAAGGGACTCAAGGGGTATGGCAGTGGGTGCCATGGAAGGAGAGGGGGATGCAAAGTTGAGCTGGATGGGAATTAATGCATTATTGTATTTTTATTCATTTAGTTGTTTATTTTTTAGGGGGGGTCATTGTGTTCCCAAGGATGGTCTTGAACTTCTGGGCTTAAGGGATCCTCCCTCCTCAGCCTCCCGAGTAGCTGAAACTATAGGCAGGCACTACCACATCTGGCTATTGTACTATTACTGAGCTAGCACTGATGCGAACCAAGGGGCCTGTTCTCAGTGCTTTCTGGGTGTGATCTGTTGTGCCCCCAGATGCACAATAGGAAGTGGTGTGGAGCTGGGTACAATGGCACACGCCTCCCAGCTACTTGGGAGGCTGAGCCTGAGGCTGAATGCAGGCTCTGGACTGCTCGTAACCATTCAAGGCCTGTGAGCCCCTGCGTGGGAGGCACTGGACTAGACCTGGGGACCTGGGACTCAAACAGCCCCTGCTGTTAGGGAGCCCACGGTTGGTCTGTTGGAGGAGACAGCAGTAAATATGGTGATTCTAGAACAGCAGTGAGTCTGGGGGCTGTGAGTAGGGGAGCCAGTGACTGAAGAAAGCCTTGGGAAGCCTTGAGGCCTCCTGGGAGGTGGAGGAGAAGGAACTGTAGATGCAAGTCACAGAAGGAAGAGGAACTGCAGGCCTGGGCTGTGGCCAGTCCCTAGAGAGGCGGCTGGGGAGGGTTGGGGACAGGTCCTAACACCCAGAACCACTGAAGGTCTTTGCCCTCACCCAACAGGATCTGATTTGCTTCTCTGAAAGAGATCATGGTGGACCGTGGGTGGAGGGCCTTGCTGGGCCAGACTGGAGGCAGAGAGGCCTTAAGTAAACTCGGTGCCAGGAGGCAGGCACAGAGCCTGCAGCTGAGTAGAAAGCAGGGTCCAGAGATGTTGCTGGTTGACTGGTATTGCTGGGTGGGGAGAGACATCAGGGTGTTGAGGGTGTTTGAGTGGATGGTGCAGTCATCACATGGCAATATTTATAATAGCAAAAATTGGGCATCACAATGCAATTTTATAATAAAGTAATTGGACAGAACTTAACATCTCACAGTAGGGATTTCCTTTTTTTAAATTAATTTTTAATTATGAATACATAATAGTCATATCTTTATGGGGTACACGTGATTATTTTGATACAGGCATAAAATGTGAATTAATCAAATCAGGGTAATTGGGGTATCCATCACCTCTTGCATTTATCATTTCTTTGTGTTAGGAACATTCCAGTTCTACTCTTCTAGTTATTTTAAAGTATAGCTTAACCTATTGTTGATTATAGTCACTTTTTTGTGCTATCAAATTTTATTTACTCTATCTAACTGTATTGTTGTACCGATTAACCACCCCCATTTTTTTCTTCCCCTCCCTGCTACCCTTCCCAGCCTCTGGTAACCATCATTCTACTCTCTGTCTCCATGAGATCAATTGCTTTTAATATTTAGTTCCCACATATGAGTATGAAAATGCAAGATTTGGCTTTCTGTGCTTGGCTTATTTCACTTCATATAATGTTTTCCAGTTCCATCCATAGTGTTACAAATGGCAGGATTTCATTCTTTTTGTGGCTATATAATATTCCATTGTGTATATGTACCACAATTTCTTTATCCATTCATCTGTTGAAGGACACTTCGGTTGATTCCAGATCTTGGCTGTTGTGAATAGTGCTGCAATAAACATGGTAATGCAGACATCTTTTCAATATACTAACTTCCCCTCCTTTGGACATAGACCCAGCAGTGGGATTGCTCGGTCATATGGTAGTTCTATTTTTAGTTTTTTGAGGGACCTCCATGCCATTCTCCATAGTAGTTGTGCTAATTTACATTCCCACCAACAGTGTACAATGGTTCCCCTTTCTCCAAGTCCTCACCAGCATTCATTACTGCCTGTCTTTTTGATAAAAGCCATTTTAACTGGGGTGAAATGATATCTCATTGTAGTTTTCTTCCCTCACTCTCAATGCTGGGCTGCTGTAGTTGGGAGAGGAGTGACATGAGCATTCCCTCTTGGCCACTGCAGCTAAGACTGTGCCAGGTCACACCTGAAGCCAGCCCAGTCTCACCCAAAGTAAGTAGTGACTGTTGCCTGGCTACCTCTGATGTTTATTCAAAGCCCAAGGCCTCTTTAGTCAGCAGGTGGTGAATCTTGCCGGGACTGAGTCCTTCCCTTCAGAGCAGCATGTTTCTGGCCCAGGGTGGGTCCAGAAATACCTTCCGGGAACGAAGGCCCGGACTCAGGGGCCTCAGCAGTCTGCTTGGTACTTTATTTTACTGTGGCTGAGCTGCTACTCAAGTTGCAAAACAAAGTCCTCTGAGCTCTTCCCTTTCCTTCCCCCAAGTGGAAGAAGACTCTCTGAGCTGCACTACCTTTGGCTGGGGGCAGGAGTGACACAGGCACTGGCTTGGCCGCAGCTGCTGGTGTCTCACTGGGTCATGTGCACCCCAAGTCCACTGGCTCTGAGCCAGCACAGCTGCAGAACTTGCCCATGGACTGTAGTCTTTGTGGCCCCACTGCCTTATGAATTTACTCCAGCCCCAGGCTGCTGTTTGTCAGCCAGTGCTGGGGCTGGCTGGAAGTCAGGATTTGGGGCGGAGGATTTCCCTCGCTCCTTCCATGGGCACTGGCAAAATTCTGCCCTGTGCCATGTTCCCCTGTGCCAGGGCGGCCTTCAGTTTCAGTGTAAAGTCCCATAATCACTTCCCTCTCCCTACCCCAGGCACACAGATTCTCCAGTCACCGTGCTTGTGCCATTGTTGGGGAGATTGAGGAGGGGTGGCGTTGGCAATGCAAGATTCTTTTTCCGGCTCTCTTTAGTGTCTCTTTCCTTGACATAATGTTAAATGTAGTATGATCGCTCACCTGACTTTGGTTCTTTCAAAGGTGCTTGCTTGCGTGGATAGAGTTTGCATTTGGTGTTTGTGCAGAGGGATGATCTCTTAGACCATCTTGCTCCACCCCTGCCCCTCCGACAGTAGGGATTTCAGTAAATCCTGGTGTATCTCGTGTGATGGAATATATAAAGCCATTCATGATCATGTTTTTGAAAAATATTTAATGATGGGGAATGAAAACAGAAGTCAAACCAGCAAGAATAAAAGTATGTGAAATGTGATCTAAATGAAAAAAAAAAAACTGCCCTTAGGGAAAAAAACAGGAAAGAAATATGAAAAGCTGTTAATCAGAAATTCTCAGTCTAGTTAAGAGAAAGTCGTGGAGTTAATAATGGCTGTGTACAAGAGAGAGTTTGGGTGTGGGATGGGGTGAAAGTGGGGTGCCTTCCCTTCATTCTTTGAGTATTAAGTGAAATTGAACTGATTTCCTATTTTAAAAAAAACAGCTATATTATCGAGTTACAATTTGTATACCACAAACTCACCCATTTTAAGTATACAATTCAATGATTTTGAGTAAATTTAGAGTCGTGCAGCATCACTACAATCTAATTTTAGAACATTCCCAGGTGATTCTCATGCATAGCCAAGGCCGAGAGCCACTGCCTCGAATGCCCTCTTTCCTTGATGAGTTACTTGTACAGGGCTCCTTGGTCTTTGGTGTGCAAGAGCCCCAGATGGGTGTCTGTGGCCAACCCCCCCCCTCGTGCCATGACCCCCCGCCAAGGTGCAGTCAGCTAGAGAGCAGAGTGCCAGTTCCAAGCTGTCTTTTATTTTCTTCTGCTAGCCTCATGGTTTTGTTTTTTGTTTTTGATTCTGTGAAAAATGTTAGGACCTACCACTTCTCAGGTTCTGGTGAGGTTAAATGTGATAATGGTGTGTGCTACTGTTTTTAGGGCCTGGCCTTTGACAAGATGCTCAATAAAGTCCTTGCTCTTTTTTCTTCGCCCCTTTCCTGATACTTTCCAGCGAGTGACAGAGTGTTTTTTTTCCTGTACAAAGCAGTGAATTCAATTTTGTGTTTCCTGATCGCAAAGCCATTAATTAGGCTCTGATTAAGAAGGCAGGACACTTATGCCTGAAATCTAATAGTCTGAGGGATGAAGTAGGGAAGGATAGAGCTAGGCTGGGTGGACACACTGTGCATGGTCCATTGAGGAGGGTCTGGTCTGGAGGTTGAAGTCTTGCACTGAACCAGGTAAGCTGTTCACCTGAGCCCTTCCGTAGACGTCATTCCCTAATGTTCCCCTGGGTGCCTGGTTTCTGGCCCTAATGTGCATTTGTCTTTTGCCAGATCTGTGTTGAGGGGAATATTGCCAGTGGGAAGACGACATGCCTAGAGTTCTTCTCCAACAATACAGACGTCGAGGTATGGCTTCCACACTGGGTTTGAATTTGAAGGAACCTGAAAAAGCTTGATGGAATAATTTATAGAGGCATAGACCAGCCCTATCCAATAGAAATATAATTTGAGCCACAAGTGCAAGCCACATTTGTAATTTAACATTTCTATTATAATAGCCTCTTTAAAAACAAACCAAAAACATTTAACACAGTCTATCCCAAATATTATCATGTCAACATGTAATCAGTATAAAAATTATCAATGAGGTATTTTGTATTCTTTTTTTTATACTATGTCTTAGAATATTTTGCCAGTTGAGTATCCCTTATCCAAAATGCTTGGAACCAGGAGTGTTTTGATTATCAGATTTTTTTTTTTGATTTTGGAATATTTGTATATACATAATGAGATAATTTGGGGAGGGGACCCAAGTCTAAACAAAAATCCATTTATGTTTCATATACTCCTTATACATATAGCCTAAAAGTAATTTTATGTAGTATTTTAAATAATTTTGTGTATGAAAGTAAGTTTGTGTTATGTACTTATGTGTGGAATTTTCCACTTGTAATGTCATGTCAGTGTTCAAACAATTTTGGATTTTGGAGCATTTAGGATTTAGGATTTTTGGATTAGGGTTGCTCAAATTGTATGTATTTTACACTTACAGTGCTATCTCAATTTGGACTAGTCACATTTCAAGGTCTTAATAGCTGGGTGTGGCTCATGGTCACCATATTGGACAGTGCAGGTACAGGCTGCCTTGGTGTCTGGTTAGGAAAAGAGACTGCATGTGAAAGAACAAAATTCAGGCTATTGAGCAGGGCTGGAATGTGACAACATGATATCTGAGATATCAGTGTCCGAACAGGGAGTATTACTATGCATGGCCAATGAATATAATTTCTAGTTTATTTAAAGCCCAATCACTAAAAGTAACCTCACAGATATTTAAGAATCATCTCTATACTAAGACCCTGGCCTGTCTTCCTTGTTCTAGATTTTAGTGGTATAATCTTTGCATTTTATGGCTTTCTTTTGTAATTATACTTCTTTTTTTTTTTTTTTTTTTTTTGAGACAGAGT
>VSMD01069922.1:0-18172 GCA_008750895.1 Mirza zaza | reverse complement strand
CTACAGGCATGTGCCACCATGCCCGGCGAATTTTTTCTATATATATTAGTTGGCCAATTAATTTCTTTCTATTTATAGTAGAGATGGGGTCTCGCTCTTGCTCAGGCTGGTCTCGAACTCCTGAGCTCAAATGATCCGCCCACCTCGGCCTCCCAGAGAGCTAGGATTACAGGCTTGAGCCACCGCGCCCGGCCCAGTTAATCATTTAAATGCTCTACAGAGTCCATGAGGCAAAGACAGGGTATCAGAAACAACTTATTACATTAATAGGATGGAAATATTATTTCTTATAGACTTTGACTTTTAGAGGATAAAGAACATCTAGTTTGTTTCACATATAATCTTCTTTTATTCATATTTAATCTTTTTTTCAAATATGATGGTTGCACAAAAGTTCAATGTGCCTTCTCTCTTTCTCCCTGGCCCTGTCACTCTCTCCTCTTTCTCTCTCTCTCTACACACACACACAGATCTTTTTTTTTTTTTCCAAACTGGCTTTTCAATGGTTGTCCTGATTTTCTTCAGACATAGCCCTTAGGTAGATCCCTAAAAAACAATAAATTTACCTGAATTCAATAATATAATCTTCACTAAAGTTTTAAGCTATGATCATTTGTCAGGAGGGTTCACATGGAGGATCGCACGTGATTCACAGGCATTGATGACCCTGTCGCTTGAGCTGGTACCACGTGAACACATCCTTAGGAAGTGAGAGCGTTCCCTTGGCCTGGGATTGGTGGGACACCTCTTACACATATCATTGTTCCCTCCATTCCACTGCATCTCTCGGTTGCTCTTCTTTTCTTCTGCCTTTGAAAATGGGGGAAGAAAGAGAAGTAAAATCCACACCTAAAAGGAAAATAATGAAGCAAGTAAAACCAGTTGATGTGTTGTTTATTGCTTAGTTGGCAAAATTACCAACTCACTAAAAGCTTATTAGGGCAGATAAAATCTACTGCTAAGGAATGGGTTTCTAAAAAAATATACAGAGTGTTTCAAAGGGAAAGGTTGTTTGAGTTTAACATTTCAGGTATTGGCCTTATTAAATCAGCTTTCCGATTGGAAAATCTCTCTGGTTGGAAAGAAAACCTGAGTGTTTTCATTTGGCCTTTTTTTCCTTCAGTCTCACTTAGTCTCTCCGTGGAGTGGATATTGGAATTAAATGTTGCTGATTTTGACTTTTAAGATCCCAAACATTGATGGAAGGAGTAATCCCGTGAATTCTATAGTCTTCATTTGACACCATGTGACTAAAACACTTGAAATCTGAATTCAGAAACAAATTCGCATTCTAAGTGCTTTGGGAGTTATGTGCACCTTCCCACACGATTCTTTTCTCCTCTCTTTAAATCCAAACTTAACTTTCTTTCTTTCCAGAAGAACCAAGAAGAAATAACACAGAACAAAGCGGAAGCCTCTCAAAGAGTATTAAGGGAAGAATTGAATACCAGAACAACAGGTGAAAATGACGGGTAGTAGTAAGAAGAATACTGAATATCAGAAAATAATAGCCAGTTAAATGGCAATTCTGTACCTAGATAGGTCCCAGGGGGAAAGTCATCCCCACAGCAGTTTGCAAGACAAGCTCCTGGCAGAGAGAGGAGATGACCAACGTGGCTTTCTTATAGAGAGTGAGTCTTTCCTGTGGAGAGTTGCAGGAATTACCTCTAAATGGATTAAAGGGAAGTACTGCAGGAAAGAAGCCTGCATTTTCTGATCTGCATTCAGAGAGAGGCCCACCCCAAGCGCCCAGGGCCATTAGAGGGGCGGAGCTGCCCTGGTGCATGTAATGCACCAGCCACTCGGCCTCTCGGGGAGCAGCACCCCTCCCACAGGCCTCCGGCCTTTCCAAAACGGTTTTAAGACCCTGGATTAGCTTTGGGCAATCGAAGATGCACAGTGACAGTTTTGGTTTTGTTTTTTCACCCTTCTGCTTCAAATTGGCCATGAACGCACACTGGTCCATCATTAGGCAGGGCTGAAACCTGCACGTCTTCCCTCCGTGGGAGCTCTGTGCGCCACGCGCCATCGCACGCAGAGGGTCTGGCAAAGGAGAGTCAGAAAAATTACACGGCAGCGTTGGACTCCGTCCAGCTCACTATTCTCAGCCCATTTCTCTTCTTTCAGCATCTGGGAGACTCTGACAAATGCAATTCTCTCCTCCCAATACAGAAGGGGAAAACATTGTTCCAAGACCCTCCCGTAGTCAATGATGTGTTTGATATCAGAAAATCAGCAAACGTTCGGGAACGAATATCATTACAGTTCTGACTGTCCAAGGCTACGGGGGTGGGCGAGGAAGGGATGTTTGTAAAAGGGTCCTTCACCAGTAGGAACTCAGCGTGTACCTGGGATAGAAGGGAGCCCAGTTTCTAGAAGGACCCCATCTGAGCATGGCTAAGTTTGTCAGCAGTTTGTGGACAGAACTGGGAAGGGGCAGGAAATAAGGGGAAGGTGGAAAGAGAACATTTTCTGCAACCCTTGCTTCCCTGGGTGACTTCCCAATGGTCCTTTTCAAATTGCCACAGATGATGTAGAATTGCTCTTACCTGTAGGGACTGATTAGAATAGAGATCGTGCTCATTAAGTTACAGATGACACCAATCTGGCATGATCCGTAGAGAGGACTGTGGAAGGGGTGATAGGGAGGAGAGTGATTCCATTGGATGGAATATGATTAGAATTCACAATCACTTTGGTGAAGTGGCAAGAATCAAAACACATTTGTCTGAGGGTGTTATAAAAAAAAAATCTACTGGGAACAAATGCAAATACCAGAGGATAGAAGCACTCAGTGGTAGAGAATGTCTGGTCAGGTGTAGGATGAGAACTTGTGGAATTGAAACTGCTTGCAGAGGAGCTCTCTCTCAGTCCTGCCTTGATTCTGTAAGCCGGCCGGGCTCACGTCGCCTCCCCCATGTTGCCAACCCAGGGCCCCACCCTGAAGCTGCCCAAGACCCCACTGATGGCTGCTCATCAACTTGAGGAAAGCTGCTCTGTGAGCCTCACAGCGACTCATGAAGTATCCCGGAAGCTGGGTTTCTAAGGAAGCAGAAGGCACCACCCCGAATCAGCACACCCAACTTCAGCACACCCAACTCCGCAGCTAATGGGGATAATTGCAGGGCAGGTTTGTCCGAGCCAAATTAGGTGGAACCCTCTAGCCCTGTAAAAACCCACAAAGGGTGTGGTGTTCTAGGTTTACAAGGACTCTTCTCTGACTCAGAGGGGCTAGCTGGTTGTAAAGTCTTGTATTGTGGTGGAAGGACCAAGCCCCCTGCTGGGATGAGCTGAAAAGGGCTGCAGGTAGGATAGTCTTTGTCATTCTCTCATTGTGGAGGGATTTCCATTCTGGGAGCCACCAGCCCAGAAGGACAGGAAGAACCTAGAAGGCGTTTCAAGGGTCAGTAAGAAAGAGAAATGTGGTTATTTGGTGGGGGCAAGGAAGCTGGGGGAGTCACTGAAAATCGAGCAGCACAAGGTGTAATAAATACTGCTCCTTGCACACTTCCTGTGTGCCGAGAACTGTCTGGTGGGAGGGGACGGGAGGGTGCCACTGCACATGCAAAATGCAGGGCACACATCCTGGGCTGTGAAAGAAAAAATATGATTTTCCGTCCTTAATTAGGGCTGGAAAGGGGGAAATTGATTTAAACATTAAACATAGGGGATTTAAGTTAAACTCTATGTTACTGAAAAATGTCTGTCCAACGACCTGAATAGTAGAATACTCTGAGGTATGCTGTCAGTCAAACATTTTTTTGTGTGTGTGAACACCACTGTTAATACAACTGAAGATAGTCTGCAGACTTTCTGTCCTGTCGCTAATGGTATACAGTCATGTGCCACATAACTATGTTTTGGTCAGTGGAAACCCACATGTATGATGGTAGTCCTGTAAGATTTGAATACCATATTTTTACTGTACCTTTTCTATGCTTAGATACATCAATCCTTATCATTGTGGGTTTTCTGTTTGCTTGTTTTTTGCAAGGCAAGCATGCAACAAAGTTTATTGAGGAAGGGCAAGATAGGTTTACAGAGCAAGAGCAAGATACATTCGCCAAAGATGATGAACTGTCCCCCCCACCCCACCCTTCGCCTTAACAAAAGGCCACCACTGTGTCACAGTTGCCTACAGTACTGCACAGTCAGGTGCTGTACAGGTTTGTAGCCTGGGAACAGTAGGCTGCCCCACGCAGCCTCGGCATGTAGCAGGCTGTACCACGGCGGCTTGTGTAAGCACACTCTGCGATGTTCACACAACAACACACTCACCTAATGACACGTTTCTGAGAACACATCCCCGTCGTTACTTGAGGCACAACTGCAGTTGCACGGATGAGGCTGCCAGGAAGAATCCTGTCTTAACACAGGACCCTCTGGAAACTTTCTTCCAAGGAGACTTTAATCATAGGCTGGAATCTATCAGAGTGGGGCCCTTTTAGAGGCGGACGTGCTCCGTGTCCCAAGCCCGGAGTCAGGGGACACACTGACTGAAGCAGTTCTACCTGCCAATGAAATTTTAAATTTCTGAAGTTGAGGCAGAAAGTCCCCTTCGTGTGTACCCCCTACGGAGTCTTGAAGTGTGACATCTCATAAAAGACTCCCATAAACGGCCGTGGGAGCTACAGTGCCTGAGCCACCAAGGCCTTGCCCACGCCAGGTGCTTTCCACAGAGGCGGCAGGAGCTGAGCAGAGCTCCCCACCTCTGCCCACCCAACAGGGAAGATGTGTGACTTACAGAGATCCATTCACATGCAAAAGCATTTTATTTTCAGGCTTTAAATGGAGGTACTAAAAACAGTGTTAAAAGGAGGGGACGCTTAAGAAGTGCAACCTTTTATTCTGAATAACAATTAGGAACAGTTAGGTATTTAAATCATCTAAAATTTTTCTTTTGTGTGGAGAGGCTGCAAATGCTGTACAGCACGTGCTTTTCAGAAGAGTGGCGAGTGGGCACCAACAGTAAGGAAGTGCTATCATTCATTATCTTTCCAAAGTGCAGCCATTTCAGACACAATACGCCTGCCATGACAATGCTGCACTTGAAAAGCCACCTTTCCTCTGCAAAACACACACCTCGCTCTTCCCGTAGGCAGCCCGGCCACGCGTGTGCGAAAGGGGCATCTTTTTACAGGTTCTCAGGGAGCAAACAGTAAATAGTTTTCAAAGGGTTAAGGTTTATTAGGAAGGTGTAACAGATTATATTCTGTTGTATAAGAAATCAAGAAGCTAATGTAGCTGCTGAAGAGTAGGAGAGTGAAGCTGCGTGGTGAGATAAAAACATTCCGGGACAAAAGGGCAGCTGCCACCCCAGGCTGGCGGTGGGGTTTGGCACCTCCTCGTTCTTCATTCTGTCATGATCTGGAAGGCTTTCAGAATGTGGTGAGGACATTTTGTTGTTGTTGTTGTTGTTGATCAAGGATTTCTGAATCTTGGAAGGTACCGGCCTTGATTATGGGTAGGAAAAGTAAAATGTCTTTCAAGGCATGGTTTTGTTATCTGGACTCAAGCAAACGCTTATGTAAATCCCACCCCCATGAGAAGGAAGGAAATTTGAGGGAGTATCTGTTAAGATTTATCATATGGAGTCCTTGGTTTCAGGCCTGATTTTGCCACTCCTTCCCCACCCGTCCACCCACCCACTTCCTTCCCCAATCTCAGGAGAGTCACAGTCACCAATTCGGGGTTTGTATTTAACACCTGCAAATCTTGGCTAAGAGACCTCCTTCTTTTCTCCTTCACCACGCTCTCCCTCTCACCGATCCAAACACTTTGAGTCAGTGCTTCCCAAAGCATGCCGCTGAAAAGAGGGCGGAAAACTTTTTGCATCGATATGGCAAAGGCCCAAGATGTTTGTTTTCAATTGTCTTCGTCGGTCACCTTGCCTCAAATTTTGATAATACTTTTTGAAATAAGCAGGAGCTAGCTTCTCACAAATGTGTTCAGGCCTCACTCTGCCACACCTTGCACTTGGCCTCAGAGGGCCCCACCTTCTTGGCTATAATAATTATAAGATCTCCTACCAGGAGCCAGAGACTGTGCTACTGGGTGTTTTCCATGATCTGATTTAAGCCTCGAATATATGCACAAAGAAGAGATAGTATTTATATGCTTCGCAAAAGAGAAAACCAAAGGTCAGAGGAACGAAGTAACTCCCACAGGTGCGCTGGGGCCTGCACCCCCGAAGTCTGTTCCTCCCCTCTGAAAGGTGACAGAGAATTCCCAACCCTGAGATCCACCATGAAAAGGGCATCATCATACTTAAATTGCCCCACAGGTAACTGGTCTTCCTCACCTCGTGTTTCTACCCGGCGTCGTTCAGGAGGGCACAGAGCACGTGCCAGGTCAGTGCTTGTTAAATTGAATGAGTCCACAACTTTTACAAACGTTGCTAAGTCTGGTATGAGGAAGCAGCAGGATGTGCCCAATTAACTGACACTTCTGATATATAGCAAATATACTACTAAGTAATCTTTTCTTGTATGTTCTTACTTTTATCCCTGACTTATCAGAATCCAAAGGACAAGTAACACATTGGACCTGGTGGCTGCCTGGGCATGAGGCAGATAATCCATCACAGGACTCTCTTCCTCGTCCCCTGTGCTGAGCCCCCTCCCTGTTTCACCGTCATGTTACACTGTGGCCAACTCTTGCGAGACTCTCAAGTCCTGAGGTTTATCCCTGCTTCCTTCTCTTTCCTCTCCAGGACCACAGTAACACCTCAGAGGGCAGTGGCCTCGGGAGCCTGGCTCCCTGTTTGAGGATCAGCCTGAGTCTGCTAAGAGAGGGGAGGTGACATCAAGCTTTCCTGTGAAAAATAAAAAGTGCTGGCCCCCGAATACATCTCAGTACATAAGTGTTTGGAGTGAAACACCGGGGCCGTTCACCCTCCCTTCCCTCTGGCTATCCTGGGTGTCCTGTTCCTGCATGCAGTGCTTTTTCAGTTATGCTGGGAAGTTAGCATCCCATAATTTCAAACGCGGGGGGCCTTGGCAAGCGTGCACGGGGGCAGTCACCCAGCTGATTTGTTCCTCCACACCGAGGCAGAGAGGGTCCCAGCCCACCTGTTCCACCATGGCCACGTGGTGCATGTTCATGGTAGACTTCTGGATTCTGCTTTCTAATCCTGCTAAGTGAGCCTAATGGTAGAATTTTCAGAACAAGGTAGAAATTACCACAGGAGACCTATGAGGGAGCAAGTTCAAGGGACCGTAAAGGGAGTAAAGACATGGCCTTTGGAAGCAGCCTGGACTAGGTTAACTTTCAGCTGGGTTAACTCCCATCTGTGCAGCCTCGATCAAGTTCCTTCACCTCTCTGAGTCTTGAGGTTTCCTCTCTATAAGCTGGAGAAAGTAAGGCCCTACCCCCTTGGTTCCTGTGCTCCTTTCCATTCAGGGTCTTGTAGCTCTGTAAATCATTTTATTTCCCTGTGTATATTAGCCCTGAGGGATGTCATTCAATTCAATTTAATATATTTTATATTCTTAATTATATACTCATTTATGCCAGTGTTTCATTACTATATAACATATAGTGATTATGTTAGTATTTTAGTATATTAAAAATTAATAAATATTGATAGAATATATCTAATGAATATATATTGGTGTCTATTGTGTGCAAAGCATGAAAATCAATATTGGCCTATTTTTTGTAACTCAGGTGACTTAAGCAGTTTCACCAAAAATTCAGGCTTTTTTGATGATTGGAGTAGCAATATGTTACAAATTAATTGGAAGACAAATTCCAAAATGTGATAAAAGGCTTTGAAGACAACAGAATTCTGAAGACAGGTTTAGGTGATCAGAGCCCCAAAGTGGGAGGGGGTGTCCATGAGTTTGGAAAACAGGCCTTTAGTTGGTGTATGGGAAGAAAAGGAGCCTGTCTTCTTCAATCATGGAATTTCTGTTCATAGTCATTCAGTGAAATATAAAATATGTATGGAAAAACTTTCCTATAAATCTTTTCTTTCCTCAGAGGACTTTAGAGGCGCAGTCTCCCCAACATCAAACGTTCCTGTGAAAAATTAAAAATCCAGTCAATCAACCGGCTGTTTCTAAATATACAAAAATATGGTACAAACCATCTGAGTTTTTGCTTTTTGGTTGGAGAAATACATCATTTAGACACAGCCTAAAGCACATTATGCTCACAGCTCACTGAAGAAACAACATTCCTGAGGTATAAAGGGGAAATATCAGCAGCAAAATTCTTCTGTCAGGTGGCCCAAGTGCAACCTGTGCTCAGAGCAAACCCTCTGATGACATGAGGCTGGACTCTGGGTCTGAGACTGGAAGTCCCACGGTGCAGTGAGCCTTCTGTGTGCTTCTGGGCCAGAGACTCTTCACCTATCAAATGACAGGATGGGACAGAGCAAGCCATGCTTTCCAACTCCATACTGTTGTCATCCCATCCCACGGTAAAGATGGCCTGTCACTGAGGGAGCAAATACCTGCCAGGCTCCATGTGGGACAAGAACAGCCAACCACATTGCACCCTAAGACAATGCTCTCAGGTTTATTCACTTAGTTAGTGGAAGAATTAGTGAGGAGATGAAGCTTTTATGCAACTCTAGTCATTTTAGTGTTTAATAATCCCAGCTGTAAGAAATTCATGCTTTAGATTGAGACGATGGAAGATGAGGAAGAAGATGGAAGAGGGCAGCTTTCTATGAGGGGTTTACCTACACCAAAGACTATATGATTTGACTCAAGATTTGGTCATCAACTTTAATGTTATTTCCCTAAATTCAAATGGCACGCTTAGTCATAGAAAACCCCAAGAGGGTGGTTCTGAAGGATTAAGTTTTATAGACAATGCACAATATATATACTACATCCATGTGCACATGCTTATGCTTCAATTTCAGGACCCCCTGAGTCACTCAGTGGTGACTCACCACAGATTGGCAAAGGTGAGATAGAAACACCCCTACAGTGAGGAAGGTCCCCAGGGATGGGTCCATTGTGAGTGGGAAAGCTTATGCTTTTGCTCACTCTGGGTCTGGATGTTCCCTTGGAAAAGTTTGTGCCAACATTCTGGGGAGGGAGCTGTTTGAATAAGCTCTTTTTTTTTTTTTTTTTTTTTTTGAGACAGAATCTCACTTTGTTGCCCAGGCTAGAGTGAGTGCTGTGGCGTCAGCCTAGCTCACGGCAACCTCAAACTCTGGGCTCAAGCGATCCTCCTGCCTCAGCCTCCCGAGTAGCTGGGACTACAGGCATGCACCACCATGCCCGGCTAATTTTTTGTATATATATTTTTAGTTGGTCAATTAATTTCTTTCTATTTTTGGTAGAGACGGAGTCTCGCTCAGGCTGGTTTCGAACTCCTGACCTCGAGTGATCTGCCCACCTCGGCCTCCCAGAGTGCTAGGATTACAGGCATGAGCCACCATGCCCAGCCTGAATCAACTCTTCGGACTGCAGAGAAGACCATGCCACTGGGATGTGGCCATGTGGGGGAAAGAAAGTAGTTCCTGGGCACCTGCAGGGGGCAAGGTTTGACCTTCTACTTAAGGATGAGAAACGTCTTGGACCAGAACTGTCCATACAGACTCTGCATTGTTTTTGATGAGGCTGGTCATTGTGCTGACTTCCCTGAGTTGGACAAGGATTAAAGGATGCAGTATGTGCAAAGGAGTTTGCACCATATAGGCGCTTAAATCACCTTAGCTCCTATGGCATAGCTATACATATGCTATATTATATGAAGTTATGCAGATATAGGATTAGCATGTTGATTATGCAAAATGTTTGCTGTAGAGGATGGGGGTAAGCTGGTGGGTTCCAGAATCTGACTGTTCCAGTTGAGATTCTGACTCTGCCAACTAGATGCCTGGCCTTGGGCCCATTCCCCAGCCTCTTGGGCCTCTGTGTCCTTGTGTGTCCAATGACGTTCTGTGGAAGTCTCTGCGAGGACTGAATGGGGTCAAATATGTATAGCACAGGAACACAGCAAATGCTAGGCATTATTAATTACTAGTAAATTGATAATTCTTTGTAGAATGATCCCTCACTGCATTTACTATACTTAAACATCACTTTAATGATCCAACTTTTAAAACTGCTTTCATATCCTTATATGAAAGAATTAATTTTTTCCCCTGTGATCCTTGGGAACTACCTGTGGACAAGAATTTCCACTTAGAGATAGTAAGTTCTAGTGTGTTCCCTGGTCACACAGCCCACAGGTGGTGGGTCTGGGCCTTTAGTTCAGGCTTGCAGAGGTCAGCCCCTGTCCCCTCCTCCTCCCCTATATGCTGCACTGACCGCAGGCTAGGTCTGCACTCAGCACAGGGCAAGGGGAGAGAGTTAATCTACCCTGTTGCTATTGTTACCTTCTGACACAGGCATGCTCTCACTCGATAGCTGGGCTGTGCCCCTTAGGACAGAATTCACAAAACAGAGGTAGATGATAACAGATAGTTCTTTCACCGAGAGCATCTAGCCATTTCAGTAAAAAACAGACTGTCTAAAAAATCTGCATAGACATGCGCTGTCCTAGAGACTCAGCCTTGGCCCCATTCCCCCCACCGTGAGGGTGTCAACATATGGGGGGGGTCCCAGGTCTCCCCCAGGGCTGCTTAGTCTATTTCTGGGCCTGGAGTTCTCTTTTTTCCTGTGCATGTGTTCATCTTTTTTCTTAAATGTGCTATTTTCCTGAGGGACTTTATCTAGAGCTTTAGAAACAATCCTAATAAATTAGACCTACGAGACCAGGCTGGGGCATGTGTGTGCATGTGTGTGTATGTTTGTGTGTGTGTGTTTGTGTGATTTCTCACTGGCCCCATCCCTTAAGCACCTTCCATACTTCACACACAGCTGCACCTTTTTGTACTGAGCAGCCCTCAGAGCCCCTGCTTTGTTTCTCTACAGGACCTGACAATTTCAAAGCCAATCGGACTTGATTTAAACTCAAGGGGGTATTTTTTAAAACAAATTCTTCACTAGCAATTGCCATATATTTAGGTAAACAACAAAATACAACCAGGTTACTGTGAATCTTTTCACTTGGTTCAGCTCCTTCCAATGGGGTAATTTACAGAATTTTGCTTTCCACCACTGGGTTGTTTATTTTCCTTAATAGCCTGGTAGGAGGGGCCTTATCAGAAGCTGTCTGAAAAGTACAGTAAATTATGTCTACTGGGTCAAGTTTGTCTCCAGTTTTATTAATCTAGAAATTATGACTATAGTCTTTCCTGAAAATATCTGATACTTATGGAAGTCACAAATGCAGTAATTAACATGAAATTTGAAGAATTTATTCCCAGATATCCAAACACAGAGAAAAACAGAAGAGCCACAGGAGACAAATGCAAATGAGAAATTCTACACCCTATTCCTGCCTCTGTTTATGTTACTTTCCACTTCCTGTGCCCCAGTTTTTCTTTTTAACCTCAGAGGTAGTGGTTGGGTCTGTTGAATGAAAATGGAGAAAAGGCTTGTTCCTTTCAAGGCTTCGAGCATTTCCATAACCACACAGAGTTTGTTTACTGGATGAGCATCTGACCTGGGAGGACCTGGGGGCTGAAGGCCAGGAGCTCTTGGGGAGTAGAGGTGCCTCCCTAGGAAGCTTCTAGAGCAGTCGCCAGGGAGGGCCAGTTCAGCCCTGTAGGTGGGTGGCTGGGGCAGATGACCAGGAAGGCTGGGTTTCCACACAGCAGGTGCAGCTGGGCAGGCAGGGAGCAGGAACTTGAACCCAGAGAGCAGAGTCTAGTATCCAAGAATAAGGCAGGCACAAGTAATATGGTGCTGTGCTGGGAATGCCTCCCAGCTCCAAGACACTCTAGGGACTTGAGATCTTCCAGCTGTGTGTTGCTCAGCCCTCTCATATACGCACGCCCATTAGACCCAAAACCGCTGAGTTGGGGTGGGAGCTGTCCTGCATGTGTCCTGCTGCCCTAGCCCTGTGTCTGCACAACTTGCACCCCTTCACCTGCCCATTCTCCTGCACAATTTGCACAGTCCAAAGGTTGTGGACTGGAGGCCAGACTGGGGTCAGATTCCAGATGAACCTAAAGAGCCCTAGAAGACCCTAAGCCAAAGATCCCCCTAAACCCCAGCAGCTTACGGTGAAGATACCACGAGATGATGCAGTGTCTTTCAAAGTTCAGTCCATTATATAACACCTGCATTATTTTCCCTATGCCTTTGTATTAACTCTATTTTAATTAGGTGTTTTTAAATCACCTCATAACCTCAACCATCAGTGGCACACAGAGCACACCTCAGGAAACGCTGAGATGACATCGCTGAATCCCTGGGCTGAGTGCCTGGCTGACAGTCAAAACCATCCGCTCTCCTTAATTTCCTCATGGTACTCCACTTCCCTGTCCCTTTCCCCTCTTCACCCTCTCAGTGAACCTAGGTGAAGCCTTACTGCAGATCTCTGTACACAGAATCTCTTGGAGAGGTTTGTTTCAACTAAGATGGACTTCTGCAGAACAATTACGATGGCCTCACACACTGCAGGCATCCCACCCGACTTCGTCCATGGGATTCGATGCCTTGCTTGGATCACCAGGCCAGGCCCCTTGGCATGGGTACAAGCACAGATTGGTCCTTGGAGCATCAGGTACCTTGGACTCTGACTGTCGGCCACCCTTCCTTAGGTCAGCCCTACACCTGTACTGCACCTTTGAGCCTCTGCCCTAAATATCCCTGTTTTCTCCTCTCTCTTTACAAGCTTCTCATTAAAACCCCAGCATGCCTGTGTTAGGAATATCTGATGGTCCTGGAGTGGAGATAGGAGGTGAGGGGAAGGGAGTTAATGACCACAGCAGGAGTGTGATGACAGGTTGACATTGCATTTTAGAGTTGAAAGGACCTGACTTTCTAGCTGAAGAAAATGAAGCCAGCAACATAAAGTGAGCTGCCTAAGGTCACACAGCTAGTATGAGGCAGGATAAAAGCCCAGATTCTTGATGTTACTGAGTCTTTATTTTGATAGAACCTGCTAGGCATTCCTTCACCCAGAACTGGGGACCTGGGCCTCTGCCCCCAAACCTGGCAGGAATTACTCATCTTGGTAGAGCCACACCTGGGAGAAAGGAGCAAGGAGCTTCCCTTTGCTCACCCATTTTTACCTTCCTGCTTGGAACAGGAGAAGAAGTGAGCCAGCACTACACGCCCACTAAACCTATCCCCTAGGGCACTAGTGTTCAACTCCCAGCCCTCTTGGTGGTGGGCAACACAAACTCCCCTCAGAGGCACAGGACTGACCCGGGGCCGGGTGGGCTGGCCCTGCCGATGCAGGTGACCCTGGGCTCAGGCAAGGGAACCAGTGGTGTTGGAAAGGAATAGAGCATTAGGCAGTGATGACTCAGAAGTCTTGGTCTTTTTGTCTGCAACTGCTGAAACATTTAGACACAAAGTGAGACATCACCTCAAACCAGATGTTTTGTATGCATTTCAACCCACGTTTAGCTATTTGGAAACACTGAATGTGCACTGACATTTCAGTAGCCCTTCAAAGACCAAAACATGGAAGCAAATAAAGGCTTCCTCTCTGAGGCCTCATGAAGATGGATGAGGAGATAAACTTGGCTGCGTTTAAAACCGCAACTCATGTGGCCACTGAAATAGCTGGAAAAAAAAAAAATCTGTTTTCCTAAGTGTTATGGACAGAATATTTGTGTCCCCCCCCCAAAATTCATATGTTGAAATCTAATTCCCAATGTAATGGTATCTGGAAGCGGGGCCTTTGGGAGATGATTAGTCACAAGGGCGGAGCCTTCACGAATGGAATTGGTGCCAGGATGAGAGGCCAGAGGGCTAGCTCGTCTCTTTCCACTACGTGGGATAAGATGAGAAGGTGGCAGTCAGCAATCCAGAAGAGAGCCCTCACCAAAACCCTGCCATGCTGGCACCCTGATCTTGGACTTCCAGCTTCCAGAACTAAAAGAAATAAATTTCTGCTGTTTATAAGTCACTCAGTCTACTTTGTTGTAGCAGCCCAAGACTCTGAGTGAAGATACCTTTTCCTGGAGTGATATTGTTTAGATTACAGACATACAAATATGATTATAGAATAAAATAATAAGTCTTCAAACGAGTGTGATGAATTATGTCATCAATGTTATAGGCAATAATTTTAAGTAAAGTTTCAATGTATAATAGAAATTCTAGTATCAAAAATGTAAAATATCTGGTACTAGAATTTCTATTATACCTGAGTAGTTAGAGATTATGAAGTAAATCATACCATAGTGGTCCTTTCGGTAGGTCTTATTAACAAAATGTACAGGAAAAAATATTTTTAAAAAGTAAGAAACTTTGAATTTTTTGTTGGAACTTTTGAATATTTTCTTTAGGTGCTAGATTTAGAATAAGATTATTTTCCACCCTTTTCGTACCTTCCTCTGCCCGAGTTAAAATGTTCACTAAAAAGTAAGCATTTTGAATGCTAATACCCACGGGATAAGGAGAGAATGTATTCCAGTAGTTCACTTACGGGAATCAACATTTTTTTTTTCCTGTTAAATTTTTCATGGAATTCCTGCTAATAGCGTGACAGCTATCTGACAGCAGAACCAGAAGATAAAATAGATACAGCAAGTTATTCGATTAGTGATTGGAAGGGAGGAGGCCGGAGAGCATTCAGTGACTCCTGAAAATTCTCCTTGCAGAACAAATGCAAGCGAGAAGAAACCAATGAGTTTTGACCAAGTGAAGAAATCCGAATTCTAATTTGAGAAGCGTGTTGAGAATGTGATGCAGATGAGACACTCGAAAGGATGACCAGAGAATTGGCAGGACTGACACACGATTGATGGATTGGTGCGTGTGTGGGTGTGTGCGTGGGGGGTGCGTTTACGCACTCACAGAGGAGACTGTAGCTGCAGTGCCAGTGTGAGCCCGCAGCGTGGTTCCAGCACAGCCCCGATATTTTCCTTTCTCCTACCCCCCAGTAAAGAGAGAAACTGGAAAGAGACCCATTCCCCCCACCCCTGTGCCTGAGGATACGGTTTTTCTGGCACAATGGACAGAATCAGATCCTTAAGCATGAAACACAGCTCTCTCTCTCTCTAGAATTTATCTATATGTGGTGTGTCACAGTCTATTATGGGTTTGTGTGGGGCTGGATCGGATTAAATACCCTGAATCCAAGTCATCTTTCAGCATATGAAAATATTGGCTTGGAAAAGATTTCTCAGTAATGAATATAATGCAGAATAATGAACAGTAGCCAAAAAGGGAGAAGATGTAAAACCAATCAAAGGAAGGGCAGATGTTTAAAACGTCTTTTGCTGCTCGGGATTGTGATCCAACAAAAGCAATTATGTTTGTGCTTTCTCAATTTCCAAACAGGAGAGAGGCACTTTGAGGTTTTCCAGGGCTCTCATCCTACCTCCGCTTCATGTGCTGAGCGGGGAGAGGATCGTGACGCCGCGCAGAGCCAACCGGCAACCAGTGCCAAGCCAGGCTCAGTCTGGGACAGATTGTAAGGTGAAGGGGCTCCCAGCCATGAGGGTGAAATACATGTATTCCAAGGTTGCCCGCGTGTGTCTCTGTGGAGATGCACATGCGAGGAGCCTGGTCAAGCCCTGCTTCCCGTCAGAGACAAGAACCACAAAGAGCTCCAGGTACAAGTGGAAATGAAGTCAGGGGCTTGTCTATGAGCTGAGCGGGGAGGCAGCCTAGGCCTTTGTTGGAAACGAGTGAAGCAGCAAGATAGAGTTTCTGGTGTCACCGTGGTATGGGGACTGGGGTGACCCCCAGTCCTTTTCGCCAACGGAGGGCTGGATAAACTAAAAATGCTATGGTTCGGGCATATCTCACGCTAGGGCCATGAAATGTGTACACTGCGTGCCGTTAGGTGACACTTCGGCGACTGACACCTGCACGTCAAATGAGAGTGACCTTACTCTGCGCAGCTAGGTAGAAGAACACAGAGTGGTAAAGAAGAAGAAAGAAGACCCGTGAGCAGGAGAACCGTTCCGTTTTATTCCTTATATGTACAAACATGAATAATTTGACATGATGTTTAGACAGTTTCCCTCTAACTTAAGTCTTTTAATTAAAATGAAAGGAAGGAAATACGCTTTAAATATGAATACGAGAAGGTGTGAGTTGACAGCCCCCGGCCTCCTTACTCTGCTCTCGCTGTTGTTGCTGAGCACAATAAAATCTCGTCTTCTGCCGTCTTTTCATAATGTTTATGGTTGTTTTAGGTAACACATAAACCACGCGGGGTGTGATATTCCCCTTATTGCATGTCTAGGGCACCTATTAAACTAGAGCCTGTCCCCTGTTGTGCTATTTACTTTTGCGGCAAATCAGTCAATGTATTTTCCTCGAGTCACCAGGCGATATTGCAGAGCTGCCTGCAGCCGGGAAGGTAAATGCTAACTTTTCAGCCCATGCCAAGAGGCACGCCCTCGGCTCACCACCGAGTGAATGAGAGCAGTATATTCCGAGCTGAAAAATGGGCTCGGATGTTGGCCCTAATAAATTACATGATTATTAAAATGCTGCGCAGTTCCACCCCACATTATTTTGTTTTACCTCTTGCTGGCTCCCACCTCCTCGCCTGCTCCATTCTGCCTCTGTTTTCTGTGTGCTTAACTTGTAAAATGCTAAACAAGTTTTGATATTTACCTGTTTATGATTAAATTGCAAAATGATCTGCTTAGTTCTGTTCTAAATTAAGGTCTGCATTAAATGTCATAGCATTTATCTTTCATAAAATGAGACAGCAAGGACACTAATTTCCTAGGTATTCAATCACTGCCCTGTGCCACTGGAGAGACAGCCCGGGAGCGAGCCTGCCCACAGTTCACAGCTCACTGACAGCCCTGAGATGGAATCATAAAAGTCAATTAATCATTAAAAGCTGTTACAAGCACATATCGAACCAGTCTGGCACAAAATGTTAATCAGTCCAATATCAATATAATAAATTCCTGCAAATTGGAGCGATCGATACGTTTAGGGCCTAATGAATCAATTTGAGGGCACTGGGCCGCTCCTTGGGGTCCCCATGACATGGCAGCCGGGTGAGTGCTACATCTCTAGGCGCACTGCCAACAGAGGTCACCTATCCTAACAGGCTGTTCACTTCAGCCGCAGTTACCACGGTGACAGCATGTCACCGTTGCCCTAGTGTCCTTCTAGGTAAGGTGGAAACCAATGCATCACTGCCCTTGATGGATTTGTCAATAATACTTAGCAGGGGAGGGGGACTGCTCACATAACACTCGCAGGTCTCCAGTCCCCGAGCAGTTTGGTGTGATTTAATTGTCTGAAGAGGTGTGTGCTTCTGCATATATGCAGGAACTAAGCAGTGGTCACAGGCAGAGGGAGTTAGCAGTGGAGCTGACTGCGTTTGAAAGCCTTGGGAAAACAGTACTGAAAATAACAGGCAGCCAGAGCCCTGGCCAGGTTGGTGTTCCATTAACCAAGTCGCTGTGTAAGTAAGAAATAACCTGGAGCTTCTCAGATTAAGAATTTATTAGCTACAAAATTTTAATACATTACTCATGAGTGGAAATGCAGTTGCGTATTAATACCCCCAAGGCTTAGACTCAGCAGCAACATTTCTAGACACCTGCTTACAGACTGTAGATGTTCACCAAGAAAAGTCCGTCAGGGTAAATTTAGGGAGGAAGAATGATTGCTGGGACTCTCTCTCTCTATTTCTCCCCGCCCCCACCTCCCTCTTGCCCAAACAGAGCCATGACTCCGAAAGCTTGAAGCAGGCAGGACACACAGAAAGGGGATTTTAAACCAGCCTCTCCATCATCTGTTTTTACAAACCAGAGTCTTCATGTTTCCAAACACTTTATCTTTTGTTACGCCCTATTAAAACTGACCATCGAAGGGGGAGCCAAGAGCAGTTTCGGCATCTCAGAGAGGAATGAAACCTCTTTAGAGATAAAAGAAATCTCAGCTACCGAGACTCTGGGGAATCATCGTGTTCCAGAACCTTCACTGTCATTTAACATAAAACATAAAGGTTAACACTGAATAAAATAATACCCTGGCTGATTATTTGAACAGTCTCAAAGTACAACTTTTTCCCTCGGATTGCTATTAGAGAATGCACAGTCTGTACATGCTTCTGGGTTGTCTTGTATTTTTTTGCTGTGCCAATAGGCCAGTTCCACTCAGGTTAATTCCCGACAGTTATTGTGTGCACCTCCCTTGCAGTCATTTATTCCCTTCTA
>VSMD01069913.1:0-19107 GCA_008750895.1 Mirza zaza | reverse complement strand
CATGCACTCTGACTCTCCTGACACCTGTTCTCTTGTCAATAATTGGGTCTATAACCAAGGTGAGAGTTTGGGGGAGCCCAGGAAGGCTCTGAGCAAGGTGGAGTTAGAGCTAGTGAGTCTTCAAAGGAGGAATGTATTAGAAGAGAAATATTTGAAGAAGAAATAGGCAAAGAGGATTTGCCCTATTTGGATCTGAGTAAAAGTAACTTCACAACATAGGAAAGTAGACATACAATGTTTCTAGGTGACATTTACCAAGAGCCTGACCTAGAACTGGCACTTTTACTAGATGGGCAAGAACATCTGTACTTGAGTCTATGTCAACTTTTCTGTGGTCCCTGGCTTCTTAAAGCTGCCTCGTACCTTAAGTGTCCTTTTATACCTGAGTATAACCATAGCCATTGCACACAGTAGATAGCAATATTGGCAAAACTAACCAACATTCAGTTAGCACTCACATGTTAGTCGCATGTTTTAGCTCGCATTAATCTTTTCTTGGATGATTGTGTTATATGATTATAAACTCCATAGAGAAAAATAAAGCATGGAAGAGGGACAGGGAGGGCCACCTGGTGTGGATTATAACGTTAAATAGGGTCACTGGCAAAGTTCTCATGAAGATCACATTTGAGCAAAGACAAGTGAGCAGGCTAGCCATCTGGGCATCTGGAGGATTGCTGTAGATGGAGAAGCAGCAAGGGCAAAGGGCTCGACATGGAAGTGAGCCTGTGTGTCAGACAAAACACACAGAGTGAGGGTAGGACATGAGGTCAGTGAGATAGGGACATAGAGTCCAGTCTGTGCCTCCCTTCAAAGGCCATTGTAAGGTCTTTGGCTTTTATCATTAATAAGATGAGAAGCGATTAGAATGTCTTGAGCAAAAGAGTGACATGATCTGAACTTTTATTTAGGATTGATAATAAATTTCTTTATTTTTCTATAATTTGTTTCATAGATTGTAAAGAACTTTTTCCCTACTTGTAAACTTTCAGCAGTTTTAAAATCTTTCCCTTTACGTGAGCCTACATATTCAATTTCTATTGTGTTCCCCTTTCTTTATTTGGACTCCTTCATTAGCAATATACTTAATGAATACTATTAGGTCAAGTTTGTAGTTTAATTGTGAAGGCTTCATGAATTTTAAAATAACCTCTTCAATTTTAGATGTAACCTCTATTTTTTCAATTAATTAATTATATTTCGGCATATTACAGGGGTACAAATGTTTAGGTTGCATATATTGCCTTTGCCCCACCCGAGTCACAGCTTCAAGCGTGTCCATCCCCTAGACGGTGCTCACCGCTCCCATTAGGTGTGAATATATCCATCCCCTCCTCCCCCCACCACCATGCCCAACACCTCATGAATGGTACCACTATATGTGCACATAAGCGTTGATCAGTTAATACCAGTTTGATAGTGAGTACATGTGGTGCTTGTTTTTCCATTCTTGGGATACTTAACTTAGTAGAATGGGCTCCAGCTCTATCCAGGAGAATACAAGAGGTGCTGTATCACCATTGTTTTTTGTGGCTGAGTAGAACTCCATGGTATACATATACCACATTTTATTAATCCACTTATGTATTGATAGGCACTTGGGTTGTTTCCACATCTTTGCAGTTGTGAATTGTGCTGCTACAAACATTCAAATACAGGTGTCTTTTTTATACAATGTCTTTTTTTCCTTTGGATAGATGCCCTGTAATGGGGTTGATGGATCAAGTGGTAGTTCTACTTTTAGCTCTTTGAAGTATCTCCATATTACTTTCCATAGAGGTTGTACTAGTCTGCAGTCTCAACAGCTAATGTCTCCATTTTACAGATGAGGAAACTGAAATGCAGAAAGTTCAGCAAATTACCTAAGGAAGAAATTACCTAGCAAGGCAAAGCATGGAGATGACTGGTGCAAGTGCCAGGATGAGCTTTTACATCATACATCTAGGAATCAGCAGAGCTGTGAGAAGCAACAGTTCTCTCTAAAAGGAGAAGTTCCTGAGCATTGAGCTGTTTCTTTGGGTGGAGGTCTCTAAGAGCTTGGGATAAAGGACAGAACATGCTATTTGCATTGGAAGGATGGACAACATGGTTGGGAGGGAGGGTGTGAGAGAGGATGTGATCCAGTAAGGTCTATTTGCAGAACCCATTATATATTAAGGGAATGTGGAAGTTTCCTGGATCCCTTTGTATCTTGAACTGCAAAAATGAGAAGACTGTTTCCATTAAAAATTTCAGGAGGTGGTGGTATTAAACAATTAATAATATTAAACAGGTAATACAACCAATGCAATTAAACATCTCTATAAAGCTGTAGGAAAATTTAAGGGAATGGTTACCTAGTGTGCATTATAAGGGAAATATATGGTTAGAGAATGGCTGGCAGAAGTCCAAGGGAACCAGCCCCAGTGAGCCCTTCCAGAAGAAGGAGGAGTATTTGGCACCAATGTTCCCTGGTCTCTGCAACCAATAGGGCTCTGGTGCTGTCTTGCTCTGTATCCCTGGCAGAAATACAATCATGAGACTCTGAGCCAGGTGGAGCTGACAATCTTATGTTTTGATGACCCACACATATGCACACAGTGGGAGTCCTTTGTTATTCCCCCATATGCAAAAAATTCTCTGCTCCATAGCTGATGCCCTTTAGAGGAATTTCCTTGGCTCTTCTACTGTCTCAGTATTTGTGGGGTTGGATGGGGGACGGAGGTCCCTAGCAAGCCTGTTCAGTGTCCATGTGTATTATGGAACATGCCCCAAATGGGATTCAGAGATCCTGCCTGGAATCTGCTCCTACCTGGCTATGACCTGAACATGCTACTTTGCTTCTCTGTGGGCCTCAGATACAGTAAAGGGGCAGAGCTCTGTGCCTGCGAAGGGCTTTGCCAGCCCTTCTGTGGCTCTACAATATTATCTCCTGATAATCTAGGAGGAATTACCAATTGTCGCAGGCATAACAGTGCAGGGGATCTCTGATACAAGTCGCAGAGCAAAGCCTGTAGCAGAGACATGCATAGATATGGGATCCAAGGGTGGGGACCACTGGTCTCAGAAACAAAGAGAGACTTCTCATTGAATACCAACATTCCTATGCCCTCCCTATCCTGGCTGTGTGGCTTCTCATTTTGTCCTACTTCTTGTCCCCGGAAAGGGAAGGGCCCAGATTTTGTCTTTAGTGTCTCTAGTCCCTGATCAGGACAACTTCCTAGTGTGTGAGGAGACCAGGCCCTGTCCTCAGGGAGCAACATGTCTCTTTGGGCACCTCCCCCTCTAATCTCCTGGTTGTGGCAGGGTGTGCCGCTGAGATGAAATCTTGGTCTGGCTCCCACACTAAGGGGCTCAGTTTCAAACACACAGTTAGTACCAGGATTCATGAAGGCTGGTGCTATAAGGGATCTGAGAGATAATCTAGCATACAGTCTCTGACTATCCAGTTAGTAAACCCTGAATCAAGCTAACCAGGGGGACTATAGAGAGCTTGTAAAGACTAGTAGACTTTCCTAAGAAGAGCAGCCCATTAGGCTGGATGACATAGTCGTTCACCTGTGTCCTGGCAGAGGCCAGACAGCATGACCTGTTTAGTACCTTCTACCTTGGAGATGCTTTTCTCCATTTATTAGCCTGTACATTTGCTGGACTATTTTTCCATGAATCCACAAGTCTTTGATGCTATGAGCTTGTGTCCAAAGAGATAAATGGGAGGGAGTTTCTGGGAGCTTTGAGGATAGCCCTGTGACTCATCCTGGCACTTATACCAGTCATCTCCATGCTTTGCCTTCCTAGCCTATAAAATGGGTGGAGCACAACCCACCCACCTGTTTTGGTGGCACATGGATGCAGTATCTCTCACCAGGGATGTTAGTGCTGTCTGCAGATGTCAAACCCATTAGTGAGAGCGTGGCCCTACAGAGCAGGAAATGAGCCAATCAGAGCTCACAGATGGCATGCAATGCCCAGCTTGGCTAATGGCAGGTCAGGGATCATCACGTGGAGGAAGGAGAGGGGTTTGGGCTGTACTGCCAATGTAAGGCATCCCCATCCATTCACTCATTCACTCATGTGTTTAGTCAGTGTTTCCCTAGTCCTGTGATGATATACAGTAAATATGTCACTAGTAACCAACTCTTGAAAGTTATAGTTTAGTGGGAATAACTCTACGGACAGCTAGATTTTGGAAGTACACGTTTTCTTTGTGGAACAGGCCCCTACAATCATAGAGTGTCATACCAAAAGGGGCCTCACCTAATCTCTTTAGAGTGAAAGAGAAAAGGCCAAGAGACAGCAGGGCACTGTGGAATCACAGGCTGGGGCAGTGGTGGAATCAGGGCAGGAGCTCAGGTGTTCCTGTTGGTGCCTGGAAATATCTCTCCCCTGTTTTGTTGACATGCCCTAAAATGGCTGTTCTTCTAGGATTTTTCTTCCCTATAAAGTTGGGCTATCCCATCCTACATATAATATAGAGAGTTTTGTAATGACTACCTATTAGGTGACTGAAAGGTATGGTTCCTAGAACATCATGGATTTTAATACCACAAACAGTACGTTGTGGTGGAAAAACAATAAAACTTGAAGTCTCTTTTATCTAAGTTCAAATTCTGGCTCTACCATCTCTACCTGTGTGATCTTAGGCATGTTATTTGTTTGTTTGTTTGTTTGTGACACTGTGAGGACTAAATTTGACAAGTTATCCTAGTGATGTGTCTAATCCCAATAGGAATTGTTCCTTTCCCCTTTCCTCCATAAAACATCAGGCCTGGGTATGACCTGAGGTGGGACACTTAGGAGAGAAGGAATGGAATGGCCTGGAACCACATCCCTCCTCACTTACCCCTATCCTTTAGGGAGACTGGTGGGTTTCATAGAGGCAGCTGTAGATGTGACAAGCCTATCAGAGGCAGGAATGACAGAAGGGATCAGGACACATTCCAGTCCTGAGACAGAACCTCCCCTTCTTGCTTCCTCCAAATTGTACAGGGGCAGGGAGGAATCACTTTACTTAACTTAAAAATATACTACAAAGCTATAATAAAACAAATGGTTGGCATAAAAACAGACACATAGACCAATAAAATCCAGGAATTAATCCGCACATTTACTGTCAATTGATCTTTGACAAAGGTGCCAAGAACACACAAATGGGGAAAGGTCAATCTCTTCAATAAATGGTCCTGGGAAAACTGAACATCCACATGCAGAAGATTTATATAAGACCTTTATCTCATACCATATACAAAAATCAAGTAAAATGGATTAAAAATGTAAGTGTAAGATCCAAAATTATAAAACTACTAGAAGAAAACATAGGGGAAAACCTCCATGACATTGATGTGGGCAATGATTTTTTGGATATGACCTCAAAAGCACAGACAACAAAAGAAAAATTAGGCAAGTGGGATTACATCAAGCTAAAAAGCTTCTATACAGCAAAGGAAACAACTAACAGAGTGAAGAGGCAACCTATAGAATGGGTGAAAATATTTGCAGTCTATACATCTGATAAGGGGTTAATATCCAAAATGTATAAGAAACTTAACTCAATAGCAAGAAAACAAATAGCCAAATTAAAAAATGGGCAGCTGGGCATGGTGGCTTATGCCTATAGCCCCAGCTAATTGGGAGGTAGAGGTAGAATTGTTTGGGCCCAGGAGTTCATGACTGGCCTGGGCAACACAGTGAGACCCCGTTTCAAAAAATATGGGCAAAGGACCTGAATAGACATTTTTCAAAAGAAGACATGCAAATGATCAACATGTATATGAAAAAAATGCTCAACATAGTAATAATATGGTAAATGATAATCAAAACCACAATGAGATACCACCTTACTCCTGGTAGAATGGTTATTGTCAAAAAAACACAATATGACAAATGCTGGTGAGGATGCAGAGAAAAGAGAACTCTTATACACTGTTGATAGGAATGTAAATTAATACAGTTACTATGGAAAAGAATATGAAGATTTCTTTAAAAACTACAAATGAAACTACTAGATGATCCAACATTGCTACTACTGGGTAGTTGAGGTACCCAGTAGGGTGCTACTGGGAAAGGAAATCAGTATATTAAAGGGGTATCTGTACCTCTATGTTTATTGTAGCATTATTCACAATAGCCAAGATATGGAATTAACCTAACTGTCCATCAATGGAGGAAATGGGTAAAGAAAATGTGGTGTAAATATGCCCCATTGAATAATATTCAGCCATAACAAAGGAAATCTTGTCATATGCAACAAAATGGATGAACCTGGAAGATACTATACTAAGCGAAATAAGCCAGGCACAGAAAGACATACCACATGATCTCACTCATATGTGAAATCTATAAAAGTTGATCTCGTTGATCTCATAGAAATGGAGTAGATTGGTAGTTACCACACCCTTGGGTCATTGCAGGGTGGGTTAGAGAGATATAAAAGAATGTTCAGAGATTTTGCAAGGCCTGACTTGAACTAGTTTGTGAACTAGTGGGCATTTGCATTTTCTTTGTTTATTTGGGAGCCTTAGGGCTTATGGGTCCTAGGGAATGTGAAGATTCATTATGTACAAATATAGTAACAGTGTTTACCCAAGAAGCCACATGGCCATGGTGGGGCCTGGGCTGGCTGATCTGAAGGAGTGAGATTTGGAACCAGTGCCAGGATCAGACTCAAGACAACCTTCCCCAGTAGGCAACCCAATGAGGCTCAGTGAGAACAGTATGGCTCTGGAACTAGGTAGGCTTAAATATCCTCTGTTACTACTGACAGGCTGACTTTGCTGAGACAGTTAGACAGTTTCCTCTTCTGTAAAAATGGAGCTAATGAAGCCTACCTCACAGAGTTTTTCAAGAACAAATGAAACAACACAAGTAAAGAGGCTGGGACAGTATTTGGCACATAGTGAATGCTCAATAGATAATATTTCCACGTCTCTTTCTGCATCTACTGCATAGGGAAAAGGCAGGAGGCAGGGATTCCAGGACAGTGCTATGTTTAGAAATAAAAGGCAACATACTGTTGTGACAAAGATCATGGTCTGTGGAAGCAGACTGCCTACATGTGCGTTCTGGCTTCCCTACTTACTTGCTTTGTGACAACAGGTGATTCCCTTAGTCTTTCAGGGCCTCAACTGCATCCACCTGTTCATGTATCTGCCTTGTGAATTGTTTGGTGCCTAAAAAGTATTCAATTAAATGTTAGATTCTATTGTTATTGCCATCGCACAGTGTTCATCTGGCTAGAATTCGCCCTATCCTGGGTTTTGGGGAATCAGAGCCTGATGGTGAGGTCTAGGAAGGTGAGGATGGGGGAGGTCACAGGACATGAGAAGGCCGAGGAGAGTGTAGACATGGAGCCCCAGGGCTGCAATCACCAAGTGTACACCTAGTTTCCTTAGAATAACCTGATAGCGCATGGCATAGAGCATTTCTTGGGGGCCCTGTGCCCTATTGAGCCAGAGACCACCGGCCCAAACTCTTTGTGCTCAGCAACCAAGACCTGTAGAAGCCACCATGAAAGTCCTCAGAAAGGACACTTGCTTTAGTCTAGGAAGACAGTGTAGCTTTGGGCACAGTATATGAAAAATTGAGAATCTAATCATATCTTTGGCAAGTCTTTGAAGACCCAAGTGACCTAGAAACAGTCTCATTAGAGACAGATCACATAGGCATCACCCATAACTTCTAGGAAAAGGAGATTGACTTGTTTCCTGAGGAAGGCAACAGGATCCTTTATCTCAGGTTTGGGAAAAGTCCAATATCAAGTAGAGACATGCCCTGCCTCTGGCGGAAGAGCCAGGCATACTGGGGAGGAATCTTGCCAATGCAACACCAGCCCTTGTCCTCGTGATCACTGGTGCTTCATTTAGATGCCATTAAATTGCCTCATTGCTGCCCTATAAAAGTCTCCCCAACTGCCAGTTCTTCAGATCACTGGCTTCTTCCAATCTTGCTTGCTCCTGTCAGCAAAGAGGGTAAGTCTCTAAACTAGACAGGGACATGGCAAGAAGCACAGCCTAGGTGCAGTTGGAGTGGAGAGCTGTGGGGTGGAGGGGAGTGTGGAGTAGACGCTGGGGACACCCACTGAAGGAGGCGGACAGCAGTGCTGGTGGGAGCGTGGAGCCTGGGGTGTGGGAGGAGGGGGAGAGGTACAAGAAGAACTGGTAGTCCCGTGTGAGAAGTGACTTCAGAGAACTGAGTTCCCCATGCAGATGTGTAGTCCTCTCTTGGGTCCATGTACTAATGAGGTGACGTGATGGGCCAGGTGGTCCAAGGAGCAAATGGTTAGAAACTTGCTCAAATTTGGCCTTATTCTTTATTCCTTGTCAGGCACAGCTGGAGAGTCATGTTGGTTCAGGGTCTGTTGACAGAAATTTGCCTTCCCTGGGTACTCCCTGGAAGGCAGGGGGAAGGAAAGCCTTCCTGGAAAGAATCGGTGGCAGAGAATTGGTGGCAGCGGGAAGTGAACTAGGGAACAGCAATTTCCCCAGTTAATTCTCAATTATAGACTAAAGTAAGTAAGACGAGAAGAAGCTTGGAGAGCTGGGTAGAAATGCAGACTTCACTCTTTAAAGCTCTTAATTTCCCACTGTGGAGACCGAGGCCCAGAGGTGACCAGTGACTTGTCCAAAGCTACAAAAGCTGAGCCTGGAGTCTCTGGCTCTGAGTTTACACTTCTGCTGGGTATGTAGCCTCTGGGTGTCTGAGACCTTTTCAAAAAAGGCCACTGTTTACCAATCACTCTGTCCAAAGGGGATACTGAAGGTTTCCCTGGAAACCTTCCTAGTTTCACAGTTCTGATGAAATCTCTCTTTTCCAGATTTTGCAAAGCCCCAGAAAAATGTGTGACCAGCAGAAGCAGCCACAATTCTTTCCATCTTGTGTGAAAGGCTCGGGACTGGGGGCTGTGCAAGGTACCGCAGGTGCCTCAGTGACAGGCCCAGCTCCAAGCCAGACCCAAGTCATCTCTGTGACAGGCCCTGCTCCAGCCCCCGCTGCGCCAGGCCTCTCTGTAGGCCCCGCTCCAGGCCTCGCTCTAGGCCCTGCTCCAGGCTCTGCTCAAACCTATGTGAAGTACCAAGTTCCATGCCAGACTAAAACTTACGTGAAATGCCCAGCTCCCTGCCAGACGTATGTGAAGTGCCCAGTTCCATGCCAGACAACCTACGTGAAATGCCCAGTTCCCTGCCAGACATACGTGAAGTGCCCACCTCCATGCCAGACGACGTATGTGAAATGCCCGGCTCCCTGCCAGACATACGTGAAGTGCCCACCTCCATGCCAGACGACCTACGTCAAATGTCCAACTCCCTGCCAGACCCAGGCCCAGACCCAGACATACTATGTCCAGTACCCTTCTTCTCAGAGCTACTACGTTCAAGCTCCTGCAGGTGGCTCAGCCGGCCCATCCTGTGCCCCTGACCCATGCTCTGCACCGTGTTCCACCAGCTACTGCTGCCTGGCTCCCCGGACCTTCGGGGTGAGTCCCCTGAGACGCTGGATCCAGCGGCCCCAGGATTGCAACACGGGATCATCTGGTTGCTGTGAGAGTACCGGCTGCTGCGGCTCTGGAGGCTGCAGTTCTGGCTGTGGGTGTGGCAGCTCTGGGTGCTGTGGCTCCGGGGGATGCTGCTGTTTGGGAATTATCCCCATGAGGTCCCGAGGTCCTGCATGCTGTGACCACGAGGACGACTGCTGCTGTTAAAACACAGGACAGGCCCGCTCCAGAATTCGCCGTCCTGCTATACCTTCTGGCACATCCACCAGCCTCTGGCCCCTCCCTGCAATTCCCAGTGATGTAGAACCTCATCGCATCACCTCTGTGCTTTGCTTCTTTACCAAGGCAGCCTGCCAGAGTTAGCGCAACCTCCAAACTTTGGCAAGAATAAAGCTCTGAATGCAATTCATGGTAACTTCCTGTCTATTTCTTTGGTCCGTGTTCAAGCTATTTTATCAGACATTCTTCTGCTCTTGTTTCTCAACTAGAGGAAAGATCTGCTTGAACATGAACAAGCAGACTGAGCTTCTGGGATCCCATGCTTTCTAGAATTTTGGGAATAAACTTCCCCATGTAATTTAGCAGCATCCGAGGAGGAGATTTGGGGGTTGAGGGCTGTTTCTTTCCTGCCCTCTGATTAATTTGCAGAAAGGCTTTGGCCATGATGAGGCCCTCATGGTAGCATGATTGCTGTATGTAAACTCAGAGTTTATCCTCTGGGATGTTGAAGGGATAGGGAATCATATCTGCTCAGAAGCATCACTGGCTGATGTTCCTATTGCTATACAAGTGGCTTGAACCCACAGTGGGCTTTATGGATTACATTTTCTTATCTGATAGGCTTGCTCTCATGAAAACATAGGGTAAAGGCCTGAGGGAAGAGGCCAGGATTCCCCCAAAGTGGGTAGATATTCCCCAGCTCGGTTCTGGTAGGAAGTGAGCGATCTCCGACAGGAAGGTGAACCTTGTGGGAGGAGCAGCCACCGGGCCCCAGGCCAATCACCCATCCTCATTAGCACTTCCTTCTCCACTGCTTGGCTAGCTCTGGAGCGTCTGGGGTAACTAGAGTCTCTAAAACACACACATTAAAACAAAAAGCTAGAGTGATAATGACTATTCAAAACAACCCTACAAGGCCTGGTACATAGACAACAATATGTCTGGTGAATACATAAATGAATACATAAACAAATGAATGAACAAGAGCAGGGAAGAGTGTGTTTGCTTCTAAGCAATCTGGTGATTCACCCTGGGATGCTAGCAGAGTGTCATCTGCACTACTCTGCTGTCTTTGAATGTATAAATACCTGTAGCTCCAAAAATCATCCTCCATCCCTCCATCCAGACCCCTAACCTTGCAGCCCAGTCACTGGAATCCCACCCAGAGCTGGAACAGCCTTGCCTACAACCACACCTTCCTTTTGCACCACCAAGCGACCCCTGCAATGCAGGAAGATGGAGTGCTGCCTATTCTGCAATTAGCATGAGCATGTGATGCTTCTTTATACTTACGATTTAAATATTGTATAAGTAGCATGAGCTATGTAAAAATGTTAATAGTGCAGAAGTTTATGGGTAAAAATTAAAAGTTACCTGCCAATTTCCAATTCCACACTCTTTTCCAGGGATGACTCTACTCAGTTTGGATTATATCCACCTAGAGTTTTGCCTAAGTATTGCTTATACATAAACCAAATAGAGCTAAATAATTCCTGAAGCTTCCTGTGGCCTAGTCTCTGCAGAGAATGGTGTCCAAAAAGCCCAGCCCAGCACTGATGTATTAGGAAATATTGTAGGAAATTCTCTTGATAAACCATTGTATACTTCTAAAAATCCCATTTCTGTCCTCTTCAATTCTCTCATATTCCACAGCCGCTCAGCAGCTTCTCACTAAACTCCCAAATGTTCTTTAATATCCAGACATTGTGGCTCCTTCAATCTCTTTCTCCCTTTGCTCACTATCCTTTCCTCTCCCATCCCGCTGGGCCTGGTCCTGGTTACTTAGTTCTCATCTGTCTGGCTCCTTTGTTAATTTTCTCTATATTTACCCAATCTTGGCATTCTCTGTCCCAGAGTAATTGACCGGGGAGCAAAATCCTCTCCTCGTCTCTCCAGTTGTTCTAACTCTCTCTCTCTCCAGCCCAATCTATTGATTTTGTGTAGGAGGGAGGAAATGAGGTATAAAACTTAAAAAGTAAAAACATAATTTTCTGTAATAGAGAGTATAAGTGGAAAGAAAAGACAGAGAACAAACACACATTAATAAATCTCAAGTTATTGCATATCATAGACTTTTCTTTTTCTATTATATAGGATCACTATAATACTGGGGTGGACCACTGCCCAACAGCAGAGAGGGTTCTTGCCTTCCATGCAAGAAGGAATTCAAGCACAGGGGCACGAGTGAGAGAAAAGAGTTCAGATAGGAGATATGAGCAAAACCAGAGAGGTTTATTGAAAGCAGAGTACACTGTTAAGGAAAGGCAAGAGCCTACTGATCTAAGAAGGAATGGTGTCACTCCAGGGTTAAGGTCCGTTCTTTTATATTAAATACGATATGCAAAACTGGGGGCAGAATATTCATGGATTTTCTGGGGAAAAATGTGAAGAGTTCCTAGAACCGGGAACCCTCCCCTTTCTTGACCTTATGGGGTAACTTCTGGGAGTCGCCACTTGGCATTTGTAAACTGTCATGGCGCTGGTGGGTGTGATTTTTACTATGTTAATGAGGGTAGTTCATTTAGGGACAGGGTGCCCTCAACTGTGCGAATGGCCCAGTTAAAGGAATTTCTCCTTTTTACCTTAGATCAAAATGTTAAGACTAAAGTAAAATCACTAAAGGGTCCCTGTGGACCTTTATGTTTATCTTAGCTAAGCAAACTTACATTCCTGCGACTTTCTTATCCTGTGGGCCTTCTCCTTCTGATCCCTGCCCTGCCTGCCTGCCTGCAGAGTATCTGGCTCCTGTCTCAGCAATATATTGCTGTACGAATAGCTGTAACAAGTGAATATTGAACATACTCTTTGGTTAGCGTATATAATTGATCCTGTTCATTCTGTTGTCTGTTTAATAACATTTCTTAATGTGGCTAGTCAATGATTCATCTCTTCATCCCTTATCATGACCCTTTTTGATTTCTCTCTATGTCTCTCTCTTCTATTTTTCTCTGCCTGCTCTGTCTCTCTTATTATTATTATATAAGTTGTTATTAAGGTTTTTTTCAAATGTTTTCAAGCTTTATATTGGAATATAACACATTTCCAGAAAAGTACACAAATTATAAGTGTATTACTCAATGGACACAGTTGTCTAATGACCACCTAGACCCCAGAAAGTTAATGTCATTTTGAAAACAAAGTCCCTGATCCCCATGAAATAGGAAACTGAGTTTGGAGACTTGAGAGGAATTAGAACAGAAATAGCTTTCTATAACCTTCAGAAGAGCTGGCGTGTTAGGTTGGTGTGTAGAAAAGACAATGTAAAGAGAAGCAGCGGCAGTCCAGTGGTCTAGGCTCCCAAGGCATCCAGGCAAGTGTCCAGGAGCATGTCCCAGTGAACCCAACACATAGCAGTGGGGACCTCCCTCTTACACAGGCTGCAGGACACTGAGCAGCCTGAGACCAGGGCTTGAGAAACCTTCACAAACCTGGCCGGTCTGGACAGCATGTAAGCCACTTTTATGTCAGATTATTGTTCATGCATCTAATAAATAGTTATCGAACTTATGGTTTGTTCCAGGCTCCATGTCTACTATTTTGGAGTTTACAGCAGAGGGGGAGAGTAAACAATCCAATAATCCAATAAACGAATGTAAAGTTGGATCTATGAGTACCCTGTGATATGCAAATTTTGCCTGGGCAGAGCGATCAGAAACGACTTCCCTGAGAAAGTGCAGCTTGACCACGAGTTTGAGCAGGAGTTAATCACAGAGTTGCAAGGGGAGGCTTCTCCATGCAGAAGCAAGAACACAGGCAAAGCTCTCCAGCGAAGGGAGGCCAAAAAGTGTAAGGGGCTCTCGGATTAGGCAGCCCCTGGGGCACTGCTAGGGGCAGCATAAGCTGGGTATCCCAGCAGCTTTTGCCGCTTTGCCTTTTAAAGTTTACTTTTCTCTGCAGAAAGAAATTCATATTTTTAGAGCATATGAAGGATAATCTAAAACAATTGCCTGACAGTTGACCTGGTTCTCTCCTAGCCCTGCCACGCATAACTCCCCCACGCTGGGTCTAGTTCACACACAGGTCTGTAAACTGGCAGATTGGGCCAAATTATGAATAAGGTGCATCCAAGAGCCAACATGAGGTGATCTTTGCCTCCTGGTACAGGGATTTTTCACTCTACTGACTCTCTCATTTCTAAAAGTGATGGGTTAGAAATGTGGCCTTCAGGATATTCAGTCACAAGACATTTTTATGTTAAACAAAAGTTCTACTACATCCTGTTTTTTATAACTCATGAAATCTTGATATAGTATTTCTTATGTAAAATAATCAAGATTTCATGGCTATTGGTCCCTTTACAGTATTTATTGGAGGCTTAGCTATGAATAATTTAGAGAAAATAGCAAGTCCAGAATATGGAACCAAACCCCTGGGAAACTGGGAAGAGTTTCCTTGAATAGGCTAAGATGCTGTTATCCTAGGATCTACTATAAATCCACTTTCCCACAATTTTTCTGAAATAGAAAAGTCTACTGAATAGCATCCTTAAGCCCAGTTGCCTGGGTGGGATAGTTTTTATGGTGTTTTCTCTTCAGAAAAATACCTCTGCCAAAATTTCTCACAAGTAAGGCTAATACATAGTTTGTAATATTTTCTAAAACTAATAAATTAAATATAGTCATATACATCAAAATTTTATATCTTACACATATACATATATCATATATGAATTTTATAGTCAATATTATTAAATATCCATATGAAAAATGACTGAAATCTATTTATTCTTTTTGTTTGTTTGTTTTGAGAAAAGATCTCACTCTGCCACCCGGGCTGGAGTACAAAGGCACTAACATAGCTCATTGCAAACTCAACCACCAGGGCTCAAGCAATTCAGGACTCAAGCCTCAGCCTCCCAAATAGCTGGAACTATAGGCACACGCTGCCACACTCTGCTAATTTTTTTAAGTTATTTTTTGTAGAGACAAATGTCTTGGCATGTTTCCCTGGCTGGTCTCAAACTCTTGGCCTCAAGTGATCCTGCCACCTCAACCTCCCAAAGTGCTGGGATTACAGGCATGTGGCACCATGGCTAGCCTCAAATCTGTTTATTCTTGACACCTAAAAGGAAAGACAAAGAATTTCCTTTCATTTATTGAGAGCCTACAGAGTGCTGGGCAATGAGCTAGCCAGTTTACATACATGTGATGTTTACTGTCTGAGCAGTGGATGACTGATCTAAACTACCTGGAAGGTTTGGGAGGACAAGAGTTAGCACAACAGCTAGTGTTGTGGTCAGATCTGGACTTTTGAGTCAGACAGATGTACCTATGGGCCCTATGACTCCGGACAAGTTACATGGTCTCTCTACTTGGAGAAATTGTGTCTCCTAAAACTGCCTACAGCAGTGTCTAGTGCATATTAGGTGCACAATATATTAAGCCATTTTCCTATTCCTGGTGGAAGGGGGTGTGTCAGTAAATATGAAAGACAACTCAGAGACTAAGAGGGTAGCAATTGAATTAGATGAAAAGTATTAAGGAGGTCCTTATGGTTTGAAATGTTTAGTTCTATACTAGGATGGAATGAGAGAAGGTATTTATTATAGATAAAATTGTGAAAATGTGCAACGAGTGCCTGACATTGCAAGTGACTGTTGTCTCCCAGCTTCTTCTACCTGTGTTCTTATAATAGCTCTGCCACAAATTCCTCACACAACATTAAATAAGCCGCTTCACCACTTTGGGCCTCAGTTTCCTCCTCTGTAAAATAAGGAGGTTGGGTGAGATCATCAATAAGAGCCTTTTCTAGCTCTAGTAGTCTATACCCCCAATTGTTTAAATCTCCCTCAGAGGTGAGACAGAGTATCTTCCTAAGATACTGAAAGCAGATAGTGGCTTGACAGATAACCACTACATTTCATAAAGAGGCAAAAGGAGTGGGACACTCAGCTAATAGCTGCTCCATTGGAGCCAGCACTTGAGAAGAAGGGAGAATCTGGAACGAGTCCTCAGACAGCACTTGGCTTGGACAAATGTCATAATCAGATATCATTCCTTGTCATCTGTGTAAGCATCTCCACCCAGTTGATGGCAGCCGGTGGCCTGATTAGCATGTCTGCTATGTGAGACAGATGGGCGTTGGGTGGGCTGGGCCGCAGGGAGAAGAGAGGAGGAGGAATAGTATGCACAGCACCAAAGGGCTGATAAAGGTAGGCAGTGAGTCATATTCTCACAGAGACTCGTGGCCAGCCCTCGTGCTCAGCTCACATGGACGTCCTGCCGGGAGCCCTGTTTATCTTAACCTGCTAGTCTGCGTGTTTGGTAAGAGCGGGAACTAGATCTCACTTGCTTTGATGTCCCCAGAACCATGCACAGGGTAGCACTCAATATATTCTTGTTGAAGACCTTGTGTCTATCCTCTGGGGATGCCCTGCCTTGTGTGAATCCAGTCAGATTGCCCAGGGAACATCAACGAAGACTCATGGGCTTAGCTTCTGTGGGTTTCTCAGACAGGAAAATGTCCAGCTCAATAGATCCACTGCTCACTGCGCCGTCACGGTGCCGAGCGCCCCACCTCCTGCCACCCCAACTCAGGAAGTGCTCTGCCCCACTCCTCATGCTACCCTGCTTCATTTTTCTTCTGGGACTGTTCTACCACATAAGACTATACTACATATTCATTCGATTATTGTTCTGATTTTCCTGTTAGAATGGAAGCACCTTGAGGACAGGGATCTTCTTCACCATTTGTGTCCCCCCCCATGCCAAGAGCAGTGCCTGGTGGCTAGCAAATTGTTAACACATACTGATTGGAAGAGGGACTGAGTCTCATCATTACCGGAGAGGCAGACACAATTTTACCATCATTTGATAGCTAAGGATAGTGAGCCTCCTAAGGGTAAATACTTTGCCTAAAGTCACGCTAATAGTGGATTGTAACCCAACGTTACCTCACAGCCTTCGTTCTTCTTAACCAGTGTGCAGTTCTGCTCTCTACTGTAGACGCTGATTCCCACAAACGGAGGCTTCTGTGCCTTCATGACACTTGGGAATCTGCTTTCTGTCATAGGAACGAAGTCTTCTGTCTTCAACTTCTCTTTATTTCACGTTTCCTTCGCTCTCCAGGTCTCTTTTAAATACTACTAATAATAACTAAAAATTTCAAAGTAAAATCTAGTTCACATGCTCTTTTTGAATTATAACACAGTTTTAAATTTGCTCATTTTTTTAAAAAAGAGGCCATATGCAATAGTAAAATAAATAACTGATATTGTTACAGCTTCATTGTAACAGATGAGGTACCCGAGGTTCAGAGAAGTTGAATGAATTGATCCCAATGAGCAGTATGTGATCAGGCAGGACCCAGAGCAGTTTCGTACACAGACCCCATTCTCGTGTCACTGATAGTTGGTGCCCCTGGTTTCCTCCACTACGCCCTTCTGTCTTCTTCATCCTTCTGTTCCTTGTACGCCTTGAGTCTCATGTCCTTCCATTCGTATGGCAAAAGCTCTTCAGAATAAGCCTGTTCCTTCCACCACAGACTTCCCAGAGCATGGCTTGCTTCATCCCAGGGTTGGTGGCTCCCGGGCTGGAGATAAACCCAAGGGGGCTCTGGAAAGCCGAGTAGAGGTGGAGTTTGGTCTTACATCTTAGGAGTTACCTGCCTTGTCTCACACTGGAACTCTCCTCCTCAGCCCCTACACACTCTGGGAAGGTTTATTCACTCGCTGAATCAACACGCATTGAACACATGCTCTGTATGCAGTGCGGGGTGTGGGGAACCCCAAGGGGAAGAAGATATGGTCTCTGCCCTTGAGGAGTTCAGTCTTCTGACAGAACCAGGATGTCAAACAACAAAGTAAAATGATAAATACAGTAAATAAGACATTATGGGAAGGCACAGGGAAGATGCTCAATGTATGTTGGAAGGGGAGGCCAGAGTCAGGGCAACCTATGAAAAGCCTGTCATGAAATTTAAGCCAGAGATGAACAGCACTTCAGCCAAGGAGGGGCAGTGAGGGGTCACTTACCTGAAATGTACTTGTGGGGATCAACGGAAGCCCAGGGTGCCCGTGCCTCCTTTCAGAGCCAATTTGTGCTTGTGTCTGCTGTTCTCGGACCACTTCTTACAAAGTACATGGCTGGGGGCGTCTGGAGCACAGCAGGGAGTCTGTGCGGCTTCACCCTGACAGAGAGCCCAGCTGACTCTGGGACGTCCCTATCAGACTTCTCACCTTGTCAGGGAAGGGGGTTCTGTCTTCTGTCCTCGTCAACCAAAGGAAAGGCTGATGATATTGATTTTACCCTTCGTGCAAAAGCAGCTGACTCCAGTAACCTCTGTAGTTCCTATTTTCTCTCATTTTCTCTTCAGTTTTTGCCTGGTAATTCCTATTCCTGACTAGACACACGTGCACAAATGCAGGAAAGTAAGGAATATATGTACACATATATATGTATGTACATATATATCCTAATCATTTTGTTTTTAGTAGGACTGTTTATCTAAATAATATGGCCTACCATTATTGGAACCCAAAGATTAGATCAGGGTCTTTCAAATTTTTCCCATAAAATTCACGAATTCACCAAACACACACACACACACACACACACACACACAGAGGTTCCATTTTCCAGTAAGACAGGAAACAATGCATTGTTTGAAACATTACATTACAATGACCTTTGTGACTATTCATACCTGTAATTACATAATAAAGGATCTCAAAAGTCTAGATGCACAGAATGCAGTTTTACTTTATAAAACCTCATGTCTCTGCAGGGTGCGGTGGCTCACGCCTATAATCCTAGCACTCTGGGAGGCCGAGGCGGGAGGATGGCTCAAGGTCAGGAGTTCAAAACCAGCCTGAGTAAGAGCGAGACCCTGTCTCTACTATAAATAGAAACGAATTAATTAGCCAACTAAAAATATACAGAAAACTTAGCCAGGCATGGTGGTACATGCCTGTACTCCCAGCTACTAGGGAGGCTAAGGCAGAAGAATCGCTTGAGCCCAGGAGTTTGAGGTTGCTGTGAGCTAGGCTGACGCCACGGCACTCACTCTAGCCTGGGCAATAAAGTGAGACTCTGTCCCAAAAAAAAAAAAAAAAACAAAGAGTAGTTTTGTGGAGCTGGCCTTCGTGAGAGCTGGAAAGTGCAAACCCCAGGTGCCCCCTTCCATCAGGCCGCTTATTCTCAGAGACGGGAAGTGCCCACCGGCCAGCAGGGTGAAAAGTGGGGATCCTGTTTCAGTCTATTTAAACAGGATCCCCACTTTTCACCCTCTTTTTCAGATAGATTCCGTGGCTCAGCTGGGAAGGGAAAATTGCTCCCTTGGAGGAATCCATGTTAGGACCCAGTCACCTGCTTTTCTCAAGCAGTAGCTAGCAGCAGGGTGGAGAAAATCATAATTTTTAGTGTTTTTTCACCAGTGTTTCACCATCCTCCGTGACACTGGGCATGGAATCTGCATTTGTA
>VSMD01069912.1:0-17558 GCA_008750895.1 Mirza zaza | reverse complement strand
TGTGTGTGTCCAGCCCCATCCCGAGCCTCCTTGTCCTCGGATGTGGTCCTCCCCTTCCGTGGCCACGCTCTGGGGGGCTGACCCAGCCCCAGGGGCTATTTCCCGGCTTCCACGTCCGTCGGCTCCGACTGGCTCCAGTGCACAGGGCACGCCGGTGGGAATTCTGGGAGTCCCTCCTCTTCCTCTCTGCCTCGGGCTGCGCCTCAGCAGGGAGGTGTCTCTGCTGGGCGTCTCCCCCCCATGGCTCTCCACCCGAGACCCTCAGCCTGAGGTCCTGGTAGCTCCACTTCTCCCCTTTGTCCCTCCCGCCCCAGGTGACGGCAGCTTCCTGTCCCTGCCAACCACGAGGCTGCCCCACGGCCCCCTCTAAGTTCTTGACTCTTCTGTCATCCACACCATCACCAAGTGTGGAGCAAGTGGCACCTGTTACCTGCTCCAGGACGGGAGCCCTGCATGTGGAGGGTCTTACCACCGAGAGCAACAGCCCCGGGGTGTCAACCCCTGTGTGGTTTGCAGGTGTTGGGGTCACCAAGACAGGCGCGATTCCCGCAGGCGCTGGGTGGAGCGATGCTTTGCTACATCGAGAAGAGACAGAGCAAGAACAGTTTCCGTGGTGTCCGTCCCCGTCGCCTGACGCAGGGAGGGGGTCTGCATGTACCCCTCTCGCCCCTCCCCACAGAACCGACACGGCAGTGGGGGGCAGGTGCCATCAGACGAGAACCCTCAAGCAAGCAAAAGACGCGTCTAGTCCACGACAGGGAAAGGTATCCCCAGGGACACGCCCAGCACAGGCGCGAGAGGACTCCGTTTCTTTGTAAGGAAATGTCCCAGACCCGGGGCCCGTCCTTATGTGGCCTTGCAGGGGTCCCAAGACTGCACCCCGAGTCCAGCTTGCCCCACCTTCCCTTATCAAATTCCCTCTGATTTAAACACCCAGAGTGCCTGGACCCTCATCGATACTCAGATAATATAATAAGCCAAAGAAAAAGGTCATGGGAGTTAAAACATTATAAAAGAGTGTTGGGTGCAGCCCGGGCTTCACTGTTGAATCTCTCGGACACGCTCTCACCCCGGTCGTCTTCCTGCACCTTTGCGCCTCCGCCCCAGGCTCACCTGCTCCTCCTCCGCCCTCCAGGCTGCCCTAGTGCTGAGCTGCCTCCATCCTCTCCAGAGCTGCCCCGTGGCAGCCAGATTTCTGCATCGCTGGGCTGGGGTGCTGGGAGGTGGGGTGTTGCCTAGGGACGGCTCGGCCGTGGCCAGCCACGTGCCCCAAAGGCCAGCCCCGTTCGGCCACGGCGACAGCACTGCTGCAACCGTGTGTGCGCGTGCGAGTGCGGCCGCCGTGGACAGACCGCGGCTCACCGGCCCCGGCCCCTGCCCCGGCCAGCCCCTCCTCCGGGCAGCCGGCAGGAAGGCGTCAGTGACGCCGGGGTCAGGAGGCAACCCATTTGCAGAGCGCGAGCGATGTTCGCTTGCCTGCTCGCTTTCTCGTTTTCAGGGCCCGACACGGGAACATTGCTAGGTGACCCGATTTTTCAAAGCTCAAATTGAGACAGATGGTCTGCCCAGAGATGTTTTCCTGATTTAGCCATTTACTTGTATAAAAAGCCTTACGGAAAGCGTGCACATTAATTCACATTTGATTGTCCATTTAATGAATTGCCGCCGAGGAGCAGAAGGAGGCCCTGACGGCTGAGGGCACTTGCTGGCCGGACGGGCGACGGGCAGGGGGGCCGGGGGAGGGGGTCCCCAAAGGGAGCCAGGGGAGGGCTCTCCGGAGGAGCAGCCCCTGAGGCGCCAGCTCCGGCAGGCCCAGCGTGGAGTCAGGACTCGCAGAGCTGGCCGTGAAGGTGAGAAACCATCCACGGACCGGGCATCTCCGCAGACGGGTCTCCCGCCAAGACTGACCGCCAGCCCCGCGCGACTCTGAGGGGCTCCCCCAGGACAGGGCTCTGTCGGGGCCTGGCCCAGGCCCCTGCCTCCCTGGGCCAGGAGAGATGGAGGCAGCGGAGGCTGAGGGGTTCAGACAGCACCCGCTGGGCCCCCAGCACCAGGCCACAGCCTCACTCCTAGGCCGGCCCTGGCCTGGCTCGCGTGCAGGCAGTCCCAGCATCTACCCGGTGAGCGTCCTGTTCTTGGTGCCGCAGACTTTAGCTTCTTTTGAACCCACGAGACCCTGTCGAGGAAGATGCCCCTTGTAATCCTTCATTTACAAAGAGGCACAGAGAGGGCCGTGACTCGTCCAAGGTCACACAGCTCGGAAGCAGTGGAGGAGGACTCGCACTCAGGCCTATGCTGGTAGTCGCCTCACCGTCCTAGACTGAGGCCTTTTGCAAACATCTGCTTCCTCTCTCTCTGAATTTGCCCAGAGCGCAGCCAGCCCTTTTGCCACCCTGCCACCCACTCCACTGCCCCCACCTTCCCAGACCACCGTGTCACCTCCTAACTGATCTCGTTTCTGTTGTTCTTACCACCCCCGTCCCCCAGTGCCTTCTGCACGGGAAGCAAGAAGAGCCCCCACACCGAGCAGCCACAGGCTCAGGGCCCTCCAGGGACTCCTCATGGTGGCCCCCAGGCTCTGCACCTCCTGGCCATTACCTCCTCCCATGCCCCCTCTCGCACTCTGCTCCAGCCACCCTCCTGCCTTGGGGCCTTTGCACTGGCTGTTCCCTCGGTCTGGATGCCTTTTCCTGATATCCATGTGCTCGCGTCCCCAGCAGCTTCACGCCTAGGATCGATCAATCCATGCTGGGAAAATAGATGAATTGCCCCGACCCCACACAAGAACCCTGGTGACAAGTTTGCTCTCCTTTTGCAGATGATAAAACTGACGCTCAGAGAAGTCCGGCGTCCAGCCCAAGGCCACACAGCCAGGAGGGGCAGAGCAGGACCGGACCTGGTTCTTTCCCTCCACAAGCAGCTGCTCTACACTTCGGTGGGGGTAGATTGACTGCAAGCATGGCCCCAGGCCTCTGCCCTTCCCTTTCCCCACATCCTTTGCACTGCGACAGTGTCCCGTGTGGAGTCCGTCACCCACCCCTCGAGGCTGGGCTGGCCCCCTGGCTTGCTTTGGCCAAGGGGCTGTGGCGATACTGGCGGCATTCCGGCCAAGCCTAGGCCTCCGCTTCCCCCCGGGAGCCCATCCCCACCGAGAAAGTGAGCCCAGGCATCCCGGGGGAGGATGGCAGGGATGCAGCCCCCAGCTGTGGCTGTCCTAGACCGGCAGCCGCCCCGCCAGCCTGCCGACTGACGGCAACGCACGCGAGAGCCCAGCTGAGTCTCGCCAAGCCCGGCGCGGGTCCGCAGAGCCACCCTGCAAACCGCAGACTCCTGCGAGCAAAAGCAAACGTGCAGTGCCGGAGGCTGCCGAGGGCCGCGTCGTGACTCAGCACCGCTGTGCAGGGGTCACGGGCGCACCTGGATTGAACAGAGCTGGCCTCAGTGGGTCCAACGGCAGCGAGGCGGCTCTTGCACGTGGGCTCCTTCCGGTGGGTTTGACTTTGAGGAAAGGCCCCGGGCGCTGGGTGCTAAGGTCTGTGGGGAGACAGACGCAGCTGTGGGGAGACTCCCATTACTCTCCCAGGCAGCTCACAGCCCCTGCCAGGCTTTGCCTTCGGGGCAGAGAGGAAGGGTGGGGGCAGCGATCGCTCCACTCTCCTTTGCCATGTGGCTTCTCGGGCACCAGGCCACCCGCTGTGGGTGTCATGGAGAGGGCCTGGGGTCCCGAATTTCCTCTTCTTAAGATTTGGCTGGGGGAGGGCAGCCTTGGTGGGGTGGGGTGGGGAAGCGTGTGCCCTTCACCCTGCTTGGGTTCCCCTGAAAGCAGGACCCGAGGCAAGGACGTAGATTTGGATCCGTTGCCTGGGGGAGACCCAGGAAGCAGGAATGACGGACAAGCCCTCGAAGGCTGTGCTAGGAGCCTGAGGTTCAGGCCTGCTGGGGACACCCCAGGAACTGCGTGGGTTGGGCCCACAGTCGGCCACCCTGGGACTGGAGGCTGCAGGTCCAGGCCCCTGCGTTCCGGGGCTGTCTCTGGGCACGTTGGCACCTCTGCATTTGGGGCTGCTCTGAGTGTGTGTGGGCTGGTGGAGGGGATGGCCCAGGCAGCACCACAGTCCCCACGGCCTGGGCCGAAATCAGAGGCCAGCCGGGCATTTGCTACCCCTTTTCATCCACCTGTGGTCACAGCCCCTCTGCCGTCTCTGGACACACCAGACCTGCATGCCTTCCCCAGCCCTTCCTTCTGCTCCTCTGCCCCCTACAACCCCCGACTCCCGAGCCACCTCCTCTGTGAAGCTGCCCTGACCTCCCAGTGCGCTGGTCGCTCCTGCCTCTGCGTCCTGCCGCCAAGTGCACGGGCCTCTGTCACAAGGACAAGGACCATTTAGTGGACAGTGCACGCATGGGGTCCACTGAGCACCCCCACACTGTGGACGGGGGCCTGAGTATCACCTGTGCAGACAGGAGCTGCGGCTCGGGGTCACGTGGCTCGAAAGCTGAGGAGGTGGGATTTGCGCAGACTCCTTGCGTCCGACTGCGGCCGGCACGGAGCCCTTGCCGGGCGGTGCGGAAATTGGGGGTGCAGCGTCCGCCTCTCCCCTGGACAAGCAGCTTCTGGAGGGCTCGACAGCTACCGGCCCCCAGCCCCAGAGCCCCGCGCAGCGCGGCACACGTGTGCGCTCGGATGGGAAGGTGTGCACGCAGGCCGACAGATGGAGCCCAGGCTCTCATGCATTCCAAGCTCGCACTCCCACGGGCAGCCGCCAGCAAAAATAGCCAGCTCATTTGAATGGAGTTACAGGAGGAAGCAACGAGAACCCAACTTCAGACAAATGGAAATTTTCAAAAGAGGAAGGCAGCGGCCAAGCCCGGCGGAACACGGCTCCAGCCTGGCAATTTAGCGCGATTAACTGAAGCCGCAGCCCCAGTCGATATAATAGCGGGTGCATTATCGGTTTTGCCACAAACCATTATTCATTATCTCTGGGTTTCGCTGGCTCACCCACGGCCGGCTGGCGCGCCGCGGCTTCTCCCGCAGCCAGCTATATTTTAATCAGTCACATTACAGGGAAATGTCCCCGGAGGAAATCGTGCCATCACCCGGCGTGTCAGCTGCTCGCAGATCGGAATAGGAATGTTCCAAGGTGCAGTAATGTGGTGTGACATTGTGCAAGTTAATTTATAGAAAAATTAAACATCATTTGGAGCTGAGCAAGGGAGACGAGCGGGGGACTGGCTTGGTTTCAGGCAATACCCAAATGGCCTCAGGGTGTTGATTCCGGAGGAAATCTTTGCAGGGACTCCTGGTGGTCTAGAAATGATTGTCCCAAATCCCCTGACTCAGTCTAGACATGGACAGACAAGACTCAGAAAGCAAGATATAGCCCCAAATCACAAGCATGTATTTGGCACCACCGGTCGTGGAGGAGTGTGGGGAGCTTGGGGGAGGGGCGCTGGGGAGGTGGGGAGGCAGCGGGGGTGGGGGAGTAGAAGGAACTATCTGGCAACACAGCCCCTGAGCCCTTCCACGAGCCAGGCAGGCCACCGAGATGAGGCCAGAGGGAGCGGGGCGCAAACGCACCTACCGAAGCCAAGGCCTGACAAGGGCAGCAAGGGAGGTGCTCTGACCCTGTCCTGGTCACTTCCTGGGGAGGGAGGGGCCCCCACACTAAATAGTAGGGGGTGGCCAAACCCATAACACCCGATACTGGGCACATGAGATTGGCAACGGCTTATCAATAGCAGGCATTCTGGGGGAGGCAGACACCGCAGGCCACGTGGGGCCACGTGGGGTGCATGTGGGGGCAGAGTGAGCCAGAGTGAGGACGCTTTGTCCTAACAACAGGGGGAGCTGCCTCCTGGTTCCCGCAGGAGGATGGGACTGGCTTGTTTGGGTGATTCTACTGGCTGCCAGGCAGGACAGGTGGGAGTGAGGCTGAGGACAGGTGGGGTGCAGCCGATGTGGCTGACACGGGAACTAGCCAGGTGGGAGCACATGGGGGCACATCTGAAGAGAGCTGGGGACGCACAGCCAGGCCTCTGGGGCCCGTGAGGCCCGGAGATGTCGAAGCAGCACTGACTGTTGCTCTTGGTCTGGAGCTCACGCTACAGGAACTGCAATCAAGCTGGGAATGATGGGGGGGCAGGGGGGGGGCTCTTCCTTCGGGGGTGAGGTGGAGGTGTCGAAGGGGTCACGGAGCTGGTGGCAGTGAGGCTGGCCTGGAGGGGGAATGGTACTGCAGGATGTAAAAATGACAGCGAGGGCTTCGAAGCCAAGAGAGCCTCGTGGTGAAGGCGCAGAGGCAGGAGCAAGTGCAGGGCTGGAGGGAGCGCAGAGTCCCCCGTGTGGAAGAACAAGGTGCGGGGAGGGGGTGGCCCCCAGGGGCCAGGGAGGCAGAAGGGGACAGATCGCAGAGGGTCGAGGATGCCATGCTGGAGACATGGGGACTCTCCAATGTGGGGAAGAAAATATTTAGATGGAAAAACCACCACCGGCTGCGGTGGCCGTGACGAAGGCCGGTCCGTGAAGGACTCTCATGGAGAAGTTGGTCCCCGGATATTGCAGTGACCCCAAATCGTGACCCCAGGCCAGGACTCTCCCTGAATTCCATGCTCAAATGCCCAGACAGGTCTCGGTCAATCCCGAGCTCATGTCCCGAGCGCCTGTGCGGATCCGGGCACAGCTCATGGCACTGAGGGTCTGGCAGGGAGGGGCCGCGGCTCCCCCACGCGCCAGGCCTGCGGGCAGCATCCTCACCTTCCTCCAGAAAGGAGGAGGGAGAGCCTCTCCGCTCTTCTATGTTCAGCTTTGGGAACCAGCCAACTGCTCCCTGGGCCCACCTGCTATTTGCACAACCTGGGACTCTGTGGACACGTTTGCCTTTCCGGGGACGGTGGCAGCAAGCGGCCAAGCTCTGTGTAGTTGCCGCGTCAGTAAGACAGACTCGCACGCTATTCTACGCTCTGGAATTTAAACAGCTGCCAACACCTCCCGGCAAACACTGTATTCAGTAGCCAGCCAGCCTGCGCTTTCTCGCCTGGCTCTTCGCTCTTCCCAGCCTTTATCACACGCCACAGAGTCCGGTGCAAACACGGCCGCGTCGTCAACGCAGCTTTGACAGACTCGACGGTCCCTTTGCCCTCCTTTGCCTGGTGGTCATGCAGACCTTACTTATCCCTGCCCCCTCCGGAGTCTATAAATAGAGGGAGAGACGTGCACACGCACGCACACAGAGCAGAACCTCCAATGCTGCAAAACTGCCCAGCTTACACGAGCGGCAGGCGCATTTTCCCAGCCTCCAGGGGCTCCCTCGGCCCCCACGATGGCAGCCAGCAGCTTCTAGGTTCCAGCACCAGTCGCCTACTTCCCACCGCCCCAGGGACCTGTTGAGGCAGGAGGGTCAGGGGCTGCCTGCACCAGTGGTGGCTGGAAGGTGTGCACTGTCGCTTTGCTCCCCATCCGTCAGTGTTTCTCCTATCAGTGCCCTGTGCACACTGGGCGGCCTGTGATTCCCTGCCACATTGACATTGAGCTTAACCTTGGGACTTGCCTTGGCCAGTGAAACGTTAGCAGACACGATATGAGCAGCGGGTTGAAGCGTGCTTGTGTGCATGAGTTCGCGTTCTTGCCACCTGCCTTCCACTGTGAGTAGCATGTGCCCTGAGTAACCCGGGTGCCACTGGGATGAAAGCACACAGATCAGCCTGCACCCTCTTGCAGCTTGGAGTCCACTCTAGCTGAGCCAAACCTTCATTGACCTACAGACAAAGGAGGGAGAAATACATGCTCGTTGTTGCAGGCCACTGAGTTTTGGAATTGTTTGTTAAGCAGCAATAGATGACTCATTCCAGGGGGCAGGCTTCCTCTTCTTCCACATTCTCCCTAGCTGTTCTTTTGACTGTTAACTTGGAAGCAATTATCATTGCTGATCCTCCCTAAAGAAGAACATAAACTTGGAGTGGCTTTGCCAGGAATGGGGGGGGGGAGTCCCATATCATGGAGCTACACCCACGATCTTGCCCAGGCTCCCCAGCAAATAGCCACCCCTCGGTGCTTATCAATATGGTCATAAGTGGAGCAAAGCCAGTTCAGCTCCTCAAGCCAACTGCTCAATGCCTGGCTCAAGGTTGGGGCCTTGGCCTCTTTAACAGCATGTGCTACCCAGCTGGTGACAGAGACCATCCCAGTGCTAGGGACTGCGGTATAGAGGCCAGGCCTTAGAAACCTGGTCTCCCCGAGGCGCTGTCCAGCTGCGGAGGTGCTGACTCAAGAGCAGGCTCTCTCTCTCTGAAAGTCTTGGAGAGAGTACTCAGCGACATCCCTGACCTTGCAGACACCGAGAGGCTGCTCCTCCCCACCTCTCCTGACCCCTCTCTTTTCCTCCACCTGTATCCTCCCCACATCCCAGCTCCTCTCTTCCATGTCTCTTCCCTCAGCTCACCCCCGTCACGGTCCTGATCAACTGCACAGGGAAAAAAAATGTGTTCATCCACAGAGTTGAATCCTCAGATCACCCAGATAATCAATATTCGACTACTGTGCTGCAGAGCAGGAGATCGATCTGCTGCCAGCCATCGCTAGGCAACCAGAAACTTCTACACCGTCCTCAACGAGGGCACCCGTGAATAGTGGGGCTGGTTCCTAAGGACTGGTGGCTTGTGAAGAGGATGCATGGGGTGGAGAGGGTCTTGCTGCTTTGGGGACTTTCGTGATGTTTGAGATTTAAGCAAGTAAACCATTTGCTTAAAAAAAATCCTTTTTATTGTAGAAATTTCAAATAGTTGCACAGAAAGATACATAATGAAGATCTACATACTCATCACGTAGCTTTAATATAAAATTATCAACCCTTGGTGAATTCAGTCTCATCCTACCCCCCACCCCCTGCCCCCCATCAGATTATATATTTAAGTGAATCCTCAACACCATCCCACAGGTAGATGCAGCTCTGAAAAAAAGGAAGGAAGCTTGAGAAACAAAAGACACGACACTATCATCACACTTTCACGAAATCTGTCTTAATTTTTCTGTAACATCCAATATCCAGTCAGTGTTCAGATTTTTCTAAGTGCCTTGAATTTTTTTACAGTTTTATTTTAATCAGGATCCAAACAAGTTTCAAACACTATAATTGGTTGGTATGTTTCTTAAATGTCTTTTAATCTGCCAGTTTTCCTCGCAGCTTATTTGTTGAAAAGGAGGATAATCTGTTCTGCGGAGAGTCCCGCAGGCTGGAGCTCACACCCGTGGTGTGGTTTCCACGTTCCTCCACCCTCGAGCTTCCCGCGGTTTGGAGGCTGGAGCAGGCAGCGCGGTTAGAGTCTGGTGTGACGTGTTGGTGAGACCTTCCTCAGTCGTCTCCACCACTCGTCTGTAATGCCCCATTCTCTCTCTTTTTCTCAAGGTGGGCAGCTGGTGATGATACTAGGAGTTGGCAGCCTGTAGAGTCAAAGGAGACATGCAATGCATGTATTCCACGTGGGATTTGTGTCTGGAATGCATCACGAACCCTTACAAATCATTAAGGGAAAAGATAAACACCCCACCAGGGGTGACGAACCACTTCTTTTGAATAAAAAGTTTCTAATCCCTTTCTCCTAGAGCTGAATCCGAACATGAAAATCAATTAACAAGGCTCACGCCTGTAATCCTAGCACTCTGGGAGGCTGAGGCGGGAGGATTGCTCAAGGTCAGGAGTTCGAAACCAGCCTGAGCAAGAGACCCCCGTCTCTACTAAAAATAGAAAGAAATTAATTGGCCAACTAAAAATACATGAAAAAATTAGCCGGGCATGGTGGCACATGCCTGTAGTCCCAGCTACTTGGGAGGCTGAGGCAGAAGGATCCCTTGAGCCCAGGAGTTTGAGGTTACTGTGAGCTAGGCTGACGCCACGGCACTCTAGCTGGGGCAACAGAGTGAGACTCTGTCTCAAAAAAATAAAAAAATAAAAAGAAAAGACAACCAATTAACAGAGGAAGCTTAGCCAGCGTTTGGAAAGCGAGTGAACGGGGAGGAACCAAATGACACGTCACCCGCCCCTCAACTGAGGAAGTGAACGTTTCCCGTGTTTACTGGGGAAGGAGTACTCCACTACTTTGGAGAGGCCAGTAGATGGGTTTTCCAAGCCTGCTTAACCGAGGTTCTTCGGAGTCGGTAAGCACTTCATTGATGATGAAAAAAATCAAAGTCAACAATTAATCTTAGAGTCTCCTTGTTGCAGCCAGCGATAAGGGAAGCCACACAGTCCTGGAACTGAGCACATCCCCAGAGACCACTCCTAGACAAAATGCACAAACGCTAGTAAATTACTTCAAAGCTATTCTCTTTTTTAATTAACTGAAGTAATTTTGTAATAATCCCCACAGCTTGTGTCTTAAAATGGAAATCCGTTAAGGGTCGAATCCACCTTCAATAGTGTTTCTCTGGTTCTGGGGCTTACACCAGGAGCGCTCAGCACCCCCGGGGTGGTGGTGACTCCCGGGCTTCCATAAAACACGTGGAACTTTCCGACTTCCCTCCAACCTCAGCAGACGGTAGCAAGTGTCAGAAGCATTTAATTAGCCCCTGCATTAGCTCATGATTTAATAAGCCGTGTCTAGCCTTGTACCCGTCTAGCTCTTGGTGATGTGTGGCTGTGCAGAGACGTACACTTCTAAGGACTATAAAAAGCTTTTGGAGAACGATGGGTTTGAGCGTTTCAAGTTCCCAGCCTGCCGTAAAAGGCAAAGGCCAGGCTCCCCCGCTCCTCTTGGCCGAGTGCGCACACAGCAAATCGAGCTTCCGCAGGCAATTAATTCCACAGTCCTCCAGTCCACAGGGGAGCATGGCTGTGCACACAGCTTCGAGGCACCAGCGAGCCAGGGGGCCCTTGCCCTATATATAAACTCCTGTGTTTAGACGCCTTGGAAATGCTTTTCAAAGCCAATTTGATCACATTATCATATTTGAGCTTCAGAAAATCCTAAGTAGAACATATAACTATTATGCGTCCCATTTGACAGTTTAGAAAGCCACTGTCCAAAGTCTGGGGTCAACAGTGAGGGAAAAAGCCATACAGAGTCTATCACCTCCGTTCTGAGCCTCTGGCCAGGGCTGCAGCTGGCGTGGCCGGGGGGTGCGGGGGGGGGCCTATTGGGGGCCGGAGGGGCCAGGAGGGGCCGGGGGGGGGTCCTGAAGGCAGCACTGCAGCCTTCGTCAGGAACGAAGACGGCTCAGTGGGGCCTGACACTGACGCCATTGATTCCGGGAGAGCAAATCCGGTAGCTCACGAGGAGGACCATGCTGGATACAGGCGTCCAAATGGTCAGGAAGTGACACCCAGCCCCCGCTGCCCTGCTGCAAGCCGAGGTCCTCTGTGGACCTGGAGACTGACCGGATTTACGACCCCTTCGTACACCTGGACACAGTCGGCCAGCGACCTCCAGACGGCGAGCAAGGTCTCTGCAGGAGGACAAACCCGCTTTCCCTAATCTCCCTCGGGGGAAAAGGTGTCTTCCACGCCAAATGACTGCGCCATCATCGTGGTCTGTTCACGGGTGGGGGGGTGAGATGTTCTGTTCTCAGTCTTCATGTCCCCAGATTCCAGGCTGACCCCTCAACCGCGGGGGACAGACTCCCGTTCAGGAGCTGCACCCTGCAGCCCGCCCAGTCCCCCACTTTGCGACAGAGAGTTTCCCGCTGGACCGGAAGGCTGCGCTCTGCCAGCTGCGTCTGCAAGGGCTGCTGCTGTGACAGGACGACGTCGAAGGCGATGCTTCGGAAGGAAATGCAGCCGCAGCAGCTGCACTGGAGGCAGAAGCAGCAGCCAGGAGGCAACATCAGCTCCCCTTGGCTCCTCCAGGTGAAGTGAGTTTCCCATCCTACAGCTCTGCGGGTCGTGGGTCGCAAGCTGCCCACCCTCAGCCCCGACGGCTCATTTCCGGGGACCTCAGCGAAGGGCAATGCAGGCCATGGAGAAGATGTCCTCGGCCCACCTGCGTGTTGGAGCCACCTGGGCAGCTTCTGCCCCAGAGCAAGCAAATCCAGCTCTGGAGGGGGGGGGCGGGTTCTGACCTCAGTGCTTCGTGACGGCCCCCCCAGGGGAATGTGAATGCCCAGCCAGAGCGGAAAATCCTCTCCTGGGGGAGCCTAAGTGCAGGGGTCTCTCGACCCTGACCACACGCCGGGAGTCTCTGGGAGCTTAAACAACACTGACGCCAGGACCCTGCTCCAGATTAATAAGGACCCTCTGTCGTCTGTACCCAGATACACTCTTACACTCAACCCTTAATGCACTTCTACTTGAATACAGTTTCTAAACAAGCTTAATATAATTTTACACGTGCAAACCCCCCACAGCCCATATATAAAAATGGAGCTAAAATACCGGGCCAGATCACTCCAATATCACCTCTCTAAGGCTGCGACCCGGCTGCAGGCTCAGTCTGTGGTCCCCGGTAACACTCGAAGGTAATCTGGGCACAGTGTCATGCTCCTGTGGTCCCGGCCGCTCAGAGGCTGAGGCGGGAGGATCCCCTGAGCCCAGGAGTTCAAGTCCAGCCTGGGCAGCACAGCAGGGACCCCATTTCTAAAAAAATTAAATACATAACCAAAAAGGCTTCTAAATAAAACTGACTTTAATTCTTTCAAAACTTATTTTTTTTTCTGTAGTTGACCCTTCATGAGTAACAGTAACCCCAAACTCTATGTGGTCTTGAAACACCACAGACACCCTTTTGTGCAGGTTCTGCTTTGAGCATCACAGCGGCATGGGAAAGTGTCTGTCGATCCCTGTGAAATGGGGCTGAGTGACTCGCGCGTGGTTGCCGGGTTTGGGGGAGGTAAGGGGATTCCAGTCCCGGCCTCTGGCTCCTAGCTCAGGGCCTCTCCACCTTAGCTGCCTCGTGACGCACCCCTGAGGCAGGCGTGGGAGGGAAGCGGGCTGCACGGGGGCAGGGGTGGGATTCTCTTCTGCAGTTAGAGAACATCAGGGATTGGGAGAATCTGTGGCCACCATGGGTGTGAGGCTCCCCTAGGCTGGACGTCCCTGACCAGTGCCCAAGGCAGGAGCCCCCCCAGATGTTCCTGCGGGGGTCACATACCATGAAATGGGTGCTTAGTGCTTGGGTGGGGTAGCTGGGAAGGCAGGGAGTCACCTGTAAGGCAAGGAGAGCCAAGACGAACCCTAGGCAGGTGCAGGAGGCTGAGAACCTGCAGTGTGTCCTCCTCTTGGGGCTCCTAGAACTCAGATCCTGCCTGGCTGTGGCTTTGGGTGACTTTGTCTCTCTGGATGGTGGAGGAAGCCGGGATGAGCACTCAGCAGAGCAGGACCCTGTGTGCAGGAGGATAGCAGAGTCACCAGGACGTCACCCCCCACTCACTCCTACAGAAGCTGTCGGAGGGTGCTCCAGCCGCCATGGCAGCGCGTGCACCGGGCGGGAATCTTAGGCCTTACGTAGCCGCCCATCCCCCAGGGATGGGTTACGCCTCCTTCCAGGGACACTCAGGGCTCTATTTAATGTTTGTTTTAAGTGTCAATTTTATCCTTCCCACTGCAGAAGGAACGAGCTGTCTCCGAGGTGCTGGGGTGGGAGGGGCGTGGGGAGAAGGGGTCCATCTGCTGGTCGTCCCTCCCCTGCTCTGATGGCTCCTGGGCTCACAGCAAATGCCCAGACTCCTCAGTGTGACCTGTGAGTCCTCCCTGCTGGCAGCTCCTCCACACACCCCGTCTCCTGCCAGCCACCCTATGGCACTTCTGAGTCGGAAGTTCCTCGGGCTCAGGGACCCCCTGTGTCTTCTGCCTTCCTGGGCCCCACACCTGGCACGGGTTCTGGCCCGCTGCACCTGGTGGTGTCCGTTGCATGAATGCATGAATGCCTTCACTGTCCCCTTACTCCTCCCCTGCCTGAAATACGTGTCTCCCAATCCTCCATCTGGAAATCTGACTCGGTTTCCTCGCCCATAAACCAGTGGCACAGACGGCGCCTGGCTCGCTGGCTGTGCGAGGACCAGAGGTGCAATGCTGGGGAAGCATCTAGAACAGAGGTGGCAGAGGCGGGCCCCAGGGAATCGCCCCACATCCCCCAGCCACCACCACCACCACCACCAGCACAGTTGGCATCGTGTCGATGGCAGGGACGGAGCTTGGAGTCAGAGAGGCCTGTGTTCAAATCCCAACTCTGCTGTCACTTGTCATGTGGACCCGGCCACAGGACTGAGCTCGGGGCCTGCTCAGGGGCCGGCCTGACAGGGGACAGTCTCCGAGCAAGCCTAGCGTCAGGGCACCTGGGCTTCCTGCTGAGTGCCAAAGGGGAGCTGGGTGACGGCAGCTCAGGGCCACCTGCAGGGCAGGTCCAGGCCACCCTCCCAGGGGCTGTGGGGCCTCTCACTGGACGGCCAGGGCACCTTCACACCCACAGCGGCTGCCTGGATCCACGTCTCCGGAGGCCGGGCTGTCCCGCCCGCCATTCTTCCCTTTCCACCTGCGATGGGCGTGGATCTCCTGACTGCACCTTCTCCTGCCCTGGGACAGAGGGCACCTAAGGAGCCCCAGGCAGAGGTCGGGGACTGGGGGAGCCCCAGGTAATGCTGGGACACTCGGGAGGCCAACTGAGCAAGGCTCCAGTCTAGCTGCGTCTCACCCCTGCTTCGCTCTGTAGCATCCAGGCAGAGTGATGTGAATTCACTCTGGGGAGAGAAAGTCTTGCCGTTGACGCCTCCTCCCCCCCCCCAGCATGCACAGAGACCAGACCACAAATATTCCTGCATTTCCCCATCTGTCACCTGCTGTCCCCTTGCATTTGTGTCATACTGGGAGGCCCTCCTGTCTGGCCTCCGTTCCTCTCTCTCTCTCTCTGCCTTCCCTTCCTCCACTCTCTCCCTGTCCTAGGCTCCCAGCTCCCTCCTGCAGTTAGATCCTGCAGGCGGCTCATTCCTGCAGAGCGTTCTGGGGACTCAACTCTGTCCCCAGTCATCCGCCCCTGGACAATCAGAGACTTGTGCAAAGGAAGTGGCCTCCTGCTGTCTGTTCAGAGGGCCCCTCCCAGGATGGGGCGGGCAGAAAAAGAGAAGAAAGGGAAAATTTTGTGAGAAAAAAGGCCTACTAAGAAAAAAAAAGTGTGTGAACTGCTGGGATAGACGGGAGTATGTTCAGGGGTGGGTGGATTCTGGGAGACGGGGGAGGGGGCGTGGGGTGGGTGTGTGCCCGTGTGTGCACAGACAAAGCCCGGGAGCAGGGTGGGCCTAGGTATGCTCAGGGGCTGCAGAGCAGAGGGGACAGAGTCGGCAAGTTCACAGGGACGCAGGCTGGTGACAGCACTGCCAGATTCAGAGGAGACTGGTCTCCAAATCAGGAGGAGACTGGTCTCCAAATCCTGGCACAGCACTTCCCCGGGCAGGGTGGTGCCCCACGGCACCCAGGCTGAAAACAAAAACTCCCAGCGCTTTCCCAGGCCCTGACCAGAGCCAGGTGGAGGCCACGGGCGTGCAGGTCAGCAGAAGGTGTGGGGCTCCAGGCAGCTGGTCACCTGGGTAACGTCACCCTCTGTCTCTGCCACCTCCCAGGTGGCCGCTGGGATTGCCCTTGGCTATGCCAGCATATTCGGCCTGGCCAAGCCCAGGTCTGCCCCTCCTCCCAGGGCCCCGCTTCCCTGCCTTCGAGGAGCCACCAGAAAAGCACAACCAGCCCCTTAGCAGCAGTGGACCCGAGGGCCACTTCCTGTCGACCTGCAAATCACTGGTTTTCTGCTTCAGTCACGCTCAGTGAGGTGACTACAGCTAACCAGGAAGCTGGAGGTTTGGCTGGTACCACCCTCGAAATGCCCTTATTGATCCTGGAGTGTCTTGTCACATTATCTCTAACTGGTAGAGGGGTACGTGTGTGCACGTGTGCGTGTGTCTGCGTGCTCACACCTATGTGTGTCTATGTGCATTTGTGTGTGCACCTGGGTATGAACATGCATGTGTACAGGTGTGCATATGTATGTGTGCATGCTTGTGCATGTGTGCACACGTCTGTGTGTGTCTTTGCGTGTGCCTCTGCACACATGTGTCTGCACGTGTGCAAGTGTTCACAAGCTCTGGGCAGAGAGTCTCTGCAGGAATGAGATCAAGCTTCTCCTCAGAGAGCCCAGGAGAGAAACACGCCTCCCCCACATCGAGGCCGTCTGTGGATGGTCAGAACACACAGCGCGTGTGGCACGACACACAGGGTCACACGCGCTCACACACTCACATCACACACACTGTGGGGCAGGAGGCACGCAGCCCAGCCGCAGCCCCAGGCCCAATTCCAGCAGACATCCGCCCCGCCTTCCCCGAGAGCCCCTGCAGCACTGCCCTGCTCGCTGGCTGCCCCCCCCCCCCCGGGAGCCCCCAGGCCATGCAGCGGGGGAGCTGGGACCCACATCGCCTCCCCCTCCCCCCCAGCAGCTACCGCTCCTGCAGGGACAGCAAGTGGCCTCTGCAGAAGGGGCCAGGCCTCCCCACCACCCTCCAGGACCTGTCCCGGCCCCTGCAGAGAGCAACTGCTCCAGACCCGCTCCTCGTCCCCTCCCAGCCCTGCGATCCCTGCCTCTCTCCAGAGCATCATTGTCCTGCTTTTCCATAAGGAGCAGCACAGGGACGCTCCCAGCGGTGCCCCGCGCGCCCCCTTGTGGCCAAGATGCACAGACACAGTGGCTGGGACACCTGGGGTCCAGGTGCCTTCCCCACACCTGAAAGGAGGTTGGGGACAGAAGTCCATGTCCTCCTGTCCCCGGCTGATCTTCCTCCTCCTTCCAGAGTCCTCGGTGCTGAGGGAAAAAGCCTGAACTTGGATGCTTTCCACCCAGCGGAGCCCCTCGGATACCTGGAAACAGGACACCTCCCCCAGAAACAGTGCCGTCCTCAGGGGACACCTTTGACTCCGCTGTAACTGTCACAGCAGCAATCCTCTGGGAGCACTTTGAAGCGCTCTTTGCCGAATGTTTAGAATGGATGGGGCTTGGGGGGGGGTGTCTCACCACGTCCAGGGTAGTCACCAGGAATGGGAAGGGCTACCCCACCACCCGTGGGGCCAGCCCCTGCCCTTCCAGGCCTGGCTGGACCCTCTCTCCCTCTCAGAGGCAGCATGTGCCAATTTTGAGGAAGGACAGAAAGAAAGAGGTTTCTTTTTCCTTAAAATATGTCTGGTTATAAGCAGAAATCATTGTAAGGAGAGCGAACGCCAACATAGCTCTCCCCCTGCAGCAAGCCCTGCTCCAGGTCTATTAGACACATTAACTCATTTAATCCTCCTGACATTTTCAATGCAGAAAATTGGTAAAATACGAAATTACAAGGACGGAAAACAAAGTCACAGTCCCACCATGCATCTCCTCTCAGTTGCTCATTTGTGCATGTGGATTGTGAACAAAACAGGATCAGACCACATATTACACTTCTGCCTTTTCTGAGTAATATAATCTCACGACGCAGGGTCATTAGTCTTGGAAAATACTCTTTTTTTTTTTGAGACAGAGTCTCACTTTATTGCCCAGGCTAGAGTGAGTGCCGTGGCGTCAGCCTAGCTCACAGCAACCTCAAACTCCTGGGCTCAAGC
>VSMD01069903.1:0-20694 GCA_008750895.1 Mirza zaza | reverse complement strand
AGATTTCAAATTCACCCAAATTATCAAACCATGCCTACTTTTCCCTTTTAAAACTACCTTGAAATATTTCAAAGGTTTCCCCAACCCTTTCCAAAGACTCATCAAAATAAATTACTGGATATACAGTTAAAACAAAAACAAAACAAAACTCTGAAATCAAAACTCTACAGTCTTTCAGTTGGTACTTAGGGTTTCTAGTATGCTAAATCAAAGCCCCCTAAATTTCCATCTTTATGTACCAAAAGTGGTCCAATTCTTATAAACAAGTACTTTGGAAAAACTGAACTCATCCCCAAACAGATTTACTTTAATCACAAATTCTATTTATACCATGGCTAAAAGTTTCATAGCAAGCTTTCAACTAATATTTGTAATTCATTTGAAAAAAAGTGTAACTTATGCCATCTAAGAACCCCAACACTTTAAAACATTCTGGAAATGTACTTAAAAGAAAACAAAAATGGCTAACAAAGAAATTTGAGCTAGAAGTAACTGCTACAAGGAAATATCCAAATTTGATGTTTCCTTGCCTCTAGGAGGCAATTTACAATGTTCGAAACACTTTCACATACATTCTGTCATTTGACCCTCAAAAGCCTGGAGAAATGGGTTCTTCTTCCATCATACTAGCATAAACCTAACAGGGCTCATGTTGAAAGCCTACAACTTAGCAACGCTTCACTATCCTTTCCATAGACTGAATACAGGCATAGGCAACTTTACTCCACTGAGCAGCCTTGAGCCCATCACCTCCTGTCTCCCACGAGGGATGTTCAAGCCAGGTGTCCACCATGGGAAGTATCTTCCACGATTGTGCTTCGTGGTACCTGCAGACACCTAACTATTCACAAGCATTTAGATCTTCATACATATCACACACCAGGCCTTTCCTGTTACTCCACAAGGAGAGAAGAGTCTCCTTCGAACTCACTGCACCTGCTTATGATTGTCCAGTAATATTTTTGCACCATCATCCTATGGAGCTTCCCATTTTTTTCCCCATGTCAGTGTTCCCACATAAAAGAACATGTAACTGTAAGTAACACATGTGAGGGCAGACAAAACAGTTCGGGGATAAAAATGACCCAGGTTTGAATTCTGGGTCCTCCTGTCTTGGCCTCGTGAGCACCATGACACCTCGGTTTCCTTTCAGGTGTGTGGAGGTTCTGCCTTCCTAAGTTTGCCAGAGGGCTAGCAGCTAGAGAATCTCCCCAGAGTGACAGGCACAGAGTGAGGCTGAACAACTGTAGCTCTGTGTCAATCTCCCTTTCTCCCAACAGGGAAACAAGCAGTATTTAAAATATATATATATGAAATTAAGACTGGACCACTACCATCAAAAAGCCTACAATCTATCTGCAAACCAAACAAGTGAGCACCTTAATAATAAAAGGCAAAGACAGAAAAACATAATGAATGTGCAATGTGCTAGGGGTTCTAATAGGAAATAACCATTGAAATGTGGAAGGGAAGGAAATCAGAAAAATGTTCATGTGAAAATAATATTTGAGGCAAGCCATGAAGAACATAAATTTCAGTGGTGGTGGTGGAGGGGGAGAGAAGCCTCATTAGAGGCAAAATTGAAATAAAGTTATGTGACAGTCAGGGATGGACAGGAGCTCAGTGTTAGGAGCAGAGATGGGGAGGACAGCTGTGTCTGGAAAGCAAAGTTAGGGACCAGATCACAGAGAATCTTGCAAGCTAAAAATAAAATGGGAACAGCACCACTCTCATTTGTCCTTGCATCACTATGGTGCTTTTGGCTGCAAGTAACAGAAAATGCCTGACTATAATTGTGACTTAAATTGTGGTCTCGGGCCAGGCGCAGCAGCTCAGGCCTGTAATCCCAGCACTATGGGAGGCCAAGGCAGGAGGATCACTGGAGCTTAGGAGCTTGAGACCAGCCTAAGCAAGAGCCCATCTCTATTTTTAAAAAAATAAATAAATAGTGTTCTCAAGTTTTTATGATCATGCAGCCCTATCAGTAAAAATACTAAACATCTACCCCCAACATGTTATAATTTATATATAATTAAAACAGTAGTTATAAATTACATGTATATATACTAATGTAGCATGTATGTTATAAAATATCCATTAAAAACTTTTTAAAGGATGAAAGTCAAACAGTATTTTTAAGTTAATTTTTATTAATAATATAAACTGTATATAATTTTTATGCCAACTTGTCAAGTTTGATTTAAAGGTCATTTTCTAACCTCATAATATTTACAAAATTGTTCCTATATACTTACTTCATCATCATTACTCTACACTTTCTTAGCAAGAAAACTTTTCAAACCACTTGCCCATTTTTGTGGGGTCACCAGTTAAAACTGGTTATTATAATATATAAATCCATTGATATGGATGGAGTTCACCAAAAGCAAGAATGAGGGTACCGCTGTTAATTCTAGCAGGTTGTACAATGTCCACTTTCCTCAGGAGACCTCCTATAACCTACCTTGACAAGAGACTATATATACCAACCATTATCAACCCAAGGCTTAATTTTTTTCTAACATTCTAATAATTTCTTCCCTTCCATATTGAGTGATCTAGCACACTCTACTTTGGAGATCATTGTCTGAAAACAATAATGAAAATGTTGTTTTGCTTTTTTTTTAACCAAGAAGTTCTGAGTCATAGCAGTTGTAGGGTTGGTTAATTTAGCAGCTAAAAAAAAGTCACTGTGGTCTTGGGCACCTCAATCTTTGCACTCTGTGCAACTTGTTCTCTTGTGCTGACCACCTTATGTTTCAAATACAGCAAGATCCAATAGGTATCGCATACCTGCTCATTAACCATTCGCTGGCAACAGGTATGGTTATTACTAAAACTAACTTGGCTTAATCAAGATTCACTCCCTGGGGCAAGGGACACATCCAGCTTACCCTTAAATACATGGCCAATGGAAAAACCAATCAAAAGCAGAATTATAGTACTAAGTACAATTGGTCCTCTATACTTGGCCTCTGGTTCCATATCCACAGATCAACCAACCACGGTTTGAAGGTAAAAAAAAAAAAAACAATAAAAAATAACGATTACAACAATAAAAATAAAAAATAGAATATAACATTTATATAACATTTACATTGTATTAGGTAATATAAGTAATCTAGAGATGATTTAAAATACACAGGAGCCTTGGATAGGTTATATGCAAATAGTATACTATTTTATACAAGGGACTTGAGTGTCTGAGAATTTTGGTATCCACGGTGCCCTGGGACGAACTCCCCACAGGTACCGAGAGATGACTGTAATATTATAAATTATTACAGCAATCCCCAATGAATCACATAACCACCAGAGCACGAGGGAGCCTAGACACAGGCAAAAGAACCATCCACACTGAGCCTGACTCCAATTTCTGAAACCCAAGCAAATAAACAGTTATTGCCGTAAGCCACAAGAAACAAGGGGGACCAGAACCTAAAATGCTGTTGTACGAGCAACCAAGCATCTCTGCCATAGCATTCTATATATGTAGGATGGTGGAGGGGTGGGAAGAACCATACTGTTTCATTTCCACAGTTTTTTTAAAAATTCAAACATCTAGTTCAGAGTCAGCAAGCGCTCAATAAACATTAATAATTGATGTTACTAATCCCAAGTAATTTAGAACAAAGCATGGCAGAGCGAGGGAAGTATAATGGGTTACATGGGAATAATGACCAACTCTTAAGTTTTTAGCAGTAATTCAATACCCCCTTATGCAAGTGCCTGTGTGCACAGCAACTCAGAGCCTCACAGAATGTGGACAAGTCCATTGCTCTCAAGACTACAGGGGTACACATCACAAAATGTTCACATCCTTTGCCATAGTGGGTGGTATGTTGCTATGACCAGCAAAACCACTTCTGGAAACATACTGCATTGGCTAGCTCTTTTTGTTTACCCAGCTCGCTCCCTCCCTCCCGCTTTAACAATAACCTCCTTCTTTGTGGGGTACTTTGTCTCCCCATAGTCCCATCTTATGGGTCTCATCGTAACTCTCCTTTGGCGGGCATCAGGCCAACTTGGATTCTCTCCAAGGTTTTCCCAAATTGAAACTAAGATCAAAAAGGCAGTTTCTTGCTGTGAGGTTTTACATTTCCTCAAAAGTCCACGTACTATAGGATCCCATTTTTGCATGAGTATATATATAAATGCACCAGAAAGTCACAGTCAAGCATTTCTTGGAGACTTCTCCACCCTCCAGCCCCCACCTCCCACCCACAGAAGGAACAAGCAGCTGTTCATGATAGGTGTGTAGCCCTAGGTGTGCTAGGGTGGAGCACGGAAGGAGCTGAGTCACTGTGGCTCTAGGCTATGTGGCTGAACTTACTGGGTTCACATCTATCCACAACTGAAGCTAGAAGATTTTTACTAATAAATTCCTTCATGTTAGTGGCAAAATGTGTGCTAAAATCCAGGGACTGTGTCATCCCTCCGCAACATTTTTCTGGTCGTTGCCATGCGTGCCTATCAAACTCTTCTTTCCAGAACATTCTTCTTTATCACACACATCTGCAAGAGCCCCTAAAGACAACACTTGCCCTAGAAGGGCAACCTCCATCAGCAACAAAGCCAAACCAAACCATGAGAACCCCTTTCACTCTCCACAAGATAATGTTTCCTGAAAGCCTTCTTCATCCAAAGTCCTCTATCATTCAAAATCCATTCTCCTTAAAAGAAAAATCAACAGCCATTCTTGTACCTTGTTGCTTTCATCTCTTTCTGGTACACTGATAACAAAGTTTTCCACCTTCATTGGCAAATACTGGTTCATGATGCTCCCTTCTCCTCTCAACCATGGAAATGGCAGCAATTTCAGACTCACCGCACCTCCTTCCCAGTAATGGGACCCTACCGATGGGTTCTGATTGATATATCCTTTCTGAGGTTTCAACTGCACTGCCTAATATTTTGGAAAGAGATTCCTCAGAGAACAAGTTTATAAAGCTGAAGATACACAAGCTGCTCAGACATACAAGAACTGGCACGTAGTCTCATTTCAGAACCTGTTAAAGATATCCATACCAGCTTCCAGATGCACGTCAAGCTGCAAAGTGCTCCTAACTAGGCAAGCAGGACACAGTACGAACATTTAGAGACACAGTGGAAATGGGTCACCTGTAACCTACTACTTCTTTACCATTAAACCAATAGCATAAGGGAAGGATTTATTTAGCATGCAAAGTGCTGCAATATCACACTTATCCAGTCATTAGTAGAAAGAGCCCAAGAATGATGGCCCCTAAAGAGGAATATTCATCTAGGCTTTGTAATTAGGCTGAGAGATACCAAGATGAAAGGCGAATGGTATGTTCCTTTCTTATTTTTAAAAAGAGGTACAGATTTGAGAAGTGATTTCCTTAAGAATGCTGTCTAGGTTACCAGTCTGGATTATAAATCACATTAGACCCTGAAGCCTACTTAATAAAAAGAAGTTGAAAATAAACAAATGATTAGTTTGAGGTATGTGACTTTTCCTCTTGGGGAGAAAGTTTTATTACCATTATTAGTGAACTGTTTTTAATCCCTGAGATCAAAGCACAGATATTAACCCTGGGGTTCTGAAACCAAAATAACTCATAAATAAAATACTGTGAGAAATTGCCACATATTAACATCAGTCTGTATGTCAGGTTTCAGCCAATGCACAAGTGACTCCATGAATAACACAGGTATGGAGAAGGGAGTAGGGAGAATCAGAAGATACAGGTTTCAATTCAACTCCACTATTTATGGATGACACTGGCCTAACTGATCCAACATCCCAGGTCTCAGTTAGGGTTCAGGAATAAAGCATGCAAGTAAAACTGTCTATAAACCCCACAACACTGTTCTAATATTACTGCACTGGCTCCAGATTTTCTACATTTCCCAAACTCCTGGAGAATCACAGAACTCTAGGGTTGCAAGGTAATCCCATTTTAGGGATGATAAGGATGAGAAAACCAAGGTCCAGAAAGGCTTAAGAGCCCTGTACGGAGAACATTTTTGTAAACTGGGGGGGGGAGCGGGGGGGGGGGGGGGGGGGGGACTGGGGTCCTACTTTTTCCAGTGAAATATGCATTTTAAAAGACATTTCAAAACAAAGCTATTTTAGGGACTAAAACAAACTCCTCTTCTCCCCTTGGCAAAAACATATAAGCATGCTGCTTTATTTTGCTTCTGTAAATTTTTTCCTGTAACTTAGAAGCTAAACATTTTATTAGAAAGGTAAAAATAAAGCCATTCCTTTATCTATGAGACTCTCAACCCTATTCTCAACCTAAGGGAGACAAAATCTTCACAACTGGGTTAAAAATGTGTAACGGAAACATCAACATACCTACCATTATTAACCTCCACCTATGCTGACAGGAGTCATTATAAGATGGATTACAGCTCTACTAGCCCAGGATACTGGTTTTAATGTTCTCAGGGAGATAAAGAATTAATCGCCAACTCAGAAGAGAATGTTGCCTAAAAATGGACAATTTAATCAAGACAATGCCATTGTCTCTAAAATTGTGCCCTCAATCACCCAGTATCAAAAACCTACATGGCACCAAATAATTTGTGTGTGGTTAAAGAGACAAAATGTTCTTTTTTCTACAGGCTGTTATGGGAAGCACAAAAAGGCTAACTATGAATCACTTACATTTTAGCTCCACTATGGACATAAATTATGATAATTTGGACATTCTGGTGGTTAAACCAAGCAAGCAGGAAAATCACTGCTTCCAAGTTCCAGCAAAACTTGGAAACAAAAAAGCTTGATGCCAAAAAGTTAAGTTTGTGGCACCACAACTGCAAGACAGGGTCATGAAAAGTGACCTTAAATTTATTTCTAGGCTTTCCTGCCTCCACTAAAATCGATGACACTATTTCCCATCCCTTATTGTCAAATCACAACAGTCCGGAAGCCTGGACCAAGTTCACTTGGCAGGTAACAAGAACAACCCGAGGAGGAAGTCCTGAAGGATATCAGATACCATACTTACTTTAATCCCACATACTTTTCATTTTAAAACCGCCAGGATATATTTATGATGCTTTCTGACTGACACCCACCAAGCATTCTGGCTGACACAAACTGCAAAAACTGGCATACTCTAGGGAAGGTTCTTTGTGTGGTCTTTAAGCAGTTTAGATGAGTAAAACATTCGGACAACTACGATAATGAACACCTCTCAGCCACTCATAAATTCTTTCGTTCCCAGCAATCAAGAAGCAGCTGTTAAAATCCAGGAATCTTCCTAGTGGCAGATCTGAAATACCTCCAGGCTGGCCAGAGAAGCTTCACAACTGCTTCCCTTCTCCTTCCCCCCTCCCTTGTCCCAGGAGTGCCAACCTGGCAGGAAAAGCAGATGACCCAGGAAGAAAAAAAAGAGTAGCGGATCTGGTGAAGCAAACTCCTTTCATTTCCACTACAGAAATACCAACGCTCTGTGCCAATAACCAGGTTTCTCCTTTGCTCTGTGTCCACCCCCACCAAACATACATTAACTTCTGCAGTCTGGTGCGTCTGGCGTTTCCAGGGCTAGGGATATCTCAGCAGCCCAGAGCCTCTTCCTCCATGATCCTGAACCAGGAGCTTCTTTTTGCGCCAGAGTTTGAGGTCCATCCCATGTTAAGATTCAGCTTCCCTTTACTCTGTAACCCGCCGGGACGACGCTGCTCCTTCCCGGGGTCAAGTTCAAGATGAAGGTGCCCTCCTGACTTCCCCGAGTTGACTCCAGCAGGGAAAGGCGCCGAGAACAGCCCCATCACCTGAGGCACAGGGATCTGGGGCTGCCAAGAGTGGGCCGAAGCGGGTAGGGAGAGGACTGTCGCCGAGCCCGGCGTCCCCCGCCCGTCGCCGCGCGCCGCATTTCTACCTGGCCACCGCCGCATTTCCTCCCGGAGCCTTACGCAGTAAGTTAGTTTTGACAATGCCGGTTCTGAGACCTTTCCGCCTGCAAACACGCTACATAACGCCTGGGGCTTCCTTCCCTGCCAGCCGTTCTGAAAAGCCGCCGCGCCAAAGCCGGGAGCCCCCCGCAACCCCTGTGCTGCGCGTCCTCACCCCAAAGTCCTCCAGGGGAGAGCGTGCGCCCTGGCACAGTTCCCCTAAAAGTGACCACTCTGCATCCAAGAGCAAGGGGCTCGCAATCTCGACGCAACTCTGGTTTCTCTCAGCCCCTCCCCCACAGAAAAGTCCTCAATGTCTAATTCTAACTCATCCCGCTCCCCACCCAAAGAGCGGGTATTCCTGGAGGCGAAGTAACAGACCTTCAGCCCAGACAGGGGCAATACGACTCCCACTCCCACCCTACCCAACGCCGGCTTAAGTTCTCTCGGCAACTTCGCGACCCGCGCACCCCGACGCTCCGGGGGCGCCCGGGACCCCGCGGTGCCAGGCGCGCCTCTCCCCCGCCGCCCCCGCCCCAGGTACCCGGCGCAGCCCAGGCCCTTGCCAAGCCCCAGGGCTACAGCCGAGGCGGGAAAGGGGGCGAGCAGGCGCGCCGGCCGGGGGTGGCCCCGAAACTCCAGCGTGCCCCGCGTGTCCCCGGTTCCCCCTGCACCCGCTCCGCCGGAGGCCGGCTCGGTCGGACGCAGAGGAAACGGCGCAGGGAAGGTGCGGACTCCCCCGAAACGCCGAGACCAAGGCCCGGGGCGCCCAACATGTCTGTGCCTATGCCCGGAAAGCTCCCGAAGGGGGGAGGAGGCGCCAGAAACTTTCCCACACGCCTTTCCCCTCGCCCCGGACACCCTCTCCTCCTCCCCGGGACCCTCGCTTCCTCTCAGCACCCCGGCAGCTGGCCCAGCCCCGGACGCGCGGAGGTCCGCGGCGGCGCCCCGGCGGCGGGAGTTACCTGCCGGGAAAGTTTCCAGCTCCTCCGCGCGGTTCCCCACCCCCAGGGCCCGGCCTCGGGGCGCGGCCGGCTCGGCGCTCCGCGGCTGCCTCTCCTCCAGCTCCCCGAGGCGGCAGCCGCTCCCGCAGCTGCCACAGCGAGGGCTGCGCTCCGGCGCGTCCCCCCGCCTCACCCGGCCCACGGCCGGGCCTCATTGGCAGCGCGAATCCCCGCCCTTGCGCGTGTTCCCGAAGGCACCTTCCTCTCGCGCGCCCGCCCCGGCCGCGCCTCCCGCGCCCCTCCCCGCCCGCGGCTGCGGCAGCTCCAAGGGACCGGCCGGGGCGGGCGCGCGAACTTTCCGCGGGGCGCGGGCGGGGCGCCTGCCTCCGCTCCTCTCAGGGCCCGGTCCCGGCGGGAGGCACCCGGCCTCCCTGGGGGGGGTGGGGAAGGGTCGCTGGGCTCTGCGCCTGGACCCCTCCGGGACCAGAGTGACGTGGGTGATATAGTCCTTTCTGTAGCCTCTTTAAAACCAGTAAAGTGACCCTCCTCACTACTTTTTAAAAACAACCAAGGGGGACATATGGGAGCAATTAGCCGAGCTGGAGTTTCCGTGGATGCCTTAGGGTGGCTTGTGTGGCTTTCTTGATTTTCTATGCCTCAGTTAGCTGCACACACATGCACAAAAATACGAACACACTCCAAACACGCTCACTTTCTGGGGCCACAATGAGCTAAGGGAGAGGGAAGGTGTAAGAAAGCATCTCCCTGGCTGTTCTTTCCTGAAAGCGAATTAGGGATGTTCAGGGACAGTGGTTGCCTGGGCGTCCCTGGGGCCCCAGGTCTGTAGCCTGCTGTGACCCCTCCCGGCTGGCCGGTGCTGTCCGCGCTGCATCCACGGAGGGCCGGCGTCGTGCTTCTGCCGGCGGGAGGAGGGAGGCCTGGCGGGGGACAGGGGGAGAACACACAAAGATGCTATTATTATGTCGGTTGGTGGCAGTAAATTAAACTCCTGCGTTCCCAAAATGTTTTGTTATTCCTCAGCAGAGCAAAAGTCAGGTTAGACCCTAGGGATTCGGGAATCCTGGGTTCTCCAGATCCTCCCAGGAGTCTCAGGCAGCCAAATCAGTCCAGGGGACTCAGCCCACTTCATACCCGAAACCCTCTAGGCCAGCCTTCGTCATGGAAGGATTAACTAGAACTGCTGCGGCCTTGTGTGGCCAGCGGGAATTGTGCACGGGTCACCCCATCTGTGTGTCTGGAGCAGAGAATACAGAAGTTGCTATAAATGGATTTATTGGTAACCCCTAACCTAGCTGTGGCAAACTTGCCTTTAAAGACAACTGTGTTTTAAACAAGTTTCCCCATAAAAACTTCAACCTCACGCAGAGCTTTCCAATATAAAGATACCGGCAGGAGGGGTGTCCACATTTAAAGTTCTATGGAAAGGGACTGGAAGCAAAATGCCAATCTGTCTTCATAAATTAAAAATGACTGAAATGTGCTGGGTATTTCATCCAGAGTTTCAAAGGCCTGATTATTATTACTGTGTTGATGTGTGAGCAGTAAACATATCAGCAGCCTTGAAGTCTTCCTGAAACAAAGCAGGATATGAATATTTAAAGTAAAATACAAATGTATTAAACCAGAAAAGCTATTGACTTCTTTCTCCGTTCTGAAATGTCTCATTGCTGGAAAACATGGTAATATGTTTTATTTTATTAATTTGTCTTGAAATGCGTAAAAGTTACCAATCTTTCAACAGCAGATGAAAAAGCCAGACTGCAACCTTAATGATAAAAGAATCCACAAACAAAAGACAAAAACTCCATGGTAGTCTAACTAATCTGAAATAGAAAGATAAGAGAAACAGTCCTAAGGCAATTCAAAGGTGAGGGGAAAAAAAGGAAGGCTTCCATTAAGACCAGTTTGGGGAGGAAAAAAATATGAAAATTTTCTAAGCATTTTAATATGTGAAGTATTAGCTAAGCACAAGTTCAAAACTGAATTTTAATACTTTTTTAAAAATCTACTTTTCCCTTAAAAAGCAAAAGTGCTTTTAGTTAGTTCTTTGGTGATGGTTGGTTTGTATTTTTAGGGGGACTGGAAAGCAATTTCCCGCTCCAGACTTGGTTATAATGAGTGAAATGTATAATGGTTGAAATTTATCATTTGTCCCACATTCTTCTGTCTTTGGCTCTTCTCAGCTATATTTCCAAATTTTTGATGAAATTGCTTAGTTAAATTGGGTTTTGAAGGCAATGATTTTTTTCCCCTCTACCCTCAAAATTCCCTAAGTAGCAAGTAGAAAATCACGTAAAGTAAATATGTTAATTACTGTCATCAACTTTAAATTATTTTTAGTTGAAAAAGTTTTGTCTTTATAGTTTCAGAAGTCACAGTCACTAAAGAAGTAACTTCATCACTGCCTAGTTAGGAGTGTTTAACATTCTAAACAGGCATACAGTTAGCAATCTGAAATTTGCACACAGAAAGGCCCTGTCTCCCTTTCTTCCTGTAGTGTTTATATAATCCAAACTACATATGTTATATGCACAATCTGATCTCCAGCTTTAAACAGCTAACATTACGTACAGTGTGTTATACTAAAAACATCAAAGCTGTCTTAAGCTGTGGGTGAGAACAGTACATTTTATAAAAGACAAGGCCAAAAACACAGAGTAAAAAAAATACGAGGGTGAGGAAAAAAAGGGAGGCTTCCATTAAGACCAGTTTCACAAGAAAAAAAAATATGAAAATTTTCTAAGTATCTTAATATGTGAAGTATTAGCTGAGCACAAGTTCAAAAAATGAATTTTAGTACTTTTTTAAAAAAATCTACTTTTCCCTTAAAAAATAAAAATGCTTTTAGTTAGTTGTTCAGTGATGGTTTGTTTGTATTTTTACAAGAGGAGAGAGAAAGAATAGCTCTCACTTTCCTGGGGGTATCTCTGCTCATAATAGTTAGTTTAAAAAGCTCATTCATCATATTTCTGTTGATAACAACTAAAAAAAAATTAAAAGAGAAATATATATCACATGAACATTATACGCTGCACACATTCCCCAAACATACATACAATATATTGGATTCCATTTTTAAATTTTCTATCAGTTTGCCAGCAGTGTAGCTTTTCTCAGCAGAGTAAGAGAAAACAACAAATAACAAACTGGTTATTTTACCATACAATTTACTGCCCAGGGCAATAGACTGAGGAAGGCATGAGAAAACAATGTGCCTTGTGAGTGTTAGTATGTTTTTTTTCCTTGCTCAGATTCATAAGTACTTCTATTTTAAATCAAGCCTAAGTTAGGATCATAGCCAGTATTTATTATGGTATGTGTAGTATAGAATACATAGTGAGAAGTGAAATGTTTAAAACAGTACAGTAATTACATACAAAAACTGAGACAGGACTAAAAAAAAAATGTAAGGCAATTTTTAAGGCAAAATTTAAGGAAATCCAGACAAAACAATTTAGCATACAAACACTGTTTTCCTTCTTTGGGGTATCTTTGAATGTTTACAGAATTCATTCTCCTTTGGTCCATTCATATTTCCTCTCCCTTTTAACATTTTGGAAAAGAAAAGAATTTTTAAAGACATGGGGAATAATAAAATATATTGGGTGTAGTTGGAAATCAGCTGGGAAAAGCAATGAAATTACATACCCCACACCGTCCCTGCATGTGTAATGATCCGTGGTCACACACGTGTACCAATACCATGGTCAGATGTGGGCTAACGGCAGACATTCATCCAGGGATTTGGAAAGCCATAACTGTACACTGTTAGCCAGGCAGTTAAATTAAAGGGGTCATGGGACATATAAACCCCTCCACAGGTCTAGCACATGGCCTGCCAATATTGTAGAAACTCATCCAATACAGGTTAGGCAGTTAATTATTTAAAGCGACAAGGAGTCCACTAAGGGAAGAAGCAGGGAGATAGATTCCGCCGAGGTTCACATTTCTTTCTAAGAATATGGGAATATCTAAAGTTCTGGGAGAATCTGGTTTAAGATGGCATGCCATCTGACTAATATTTTCAATATAGAGTTAGCCCAACCTTATGATGGTAAAAATGTCCTATAGGGGGAAACAGGGATGTCCCTTGTTCAGGAAGGGTAAGGTAATGCAATCTGGTAGTAATCCCTTTGAGAAATGTCAGTGAGTCTGGTTAAGATAGTTTAAAAGTTTAAACTAGTTTAAGAAATGTGTGGTGTTAACTTTGAGTACAACAGATGCATTTCAATATTCTCCACCTTGGGAGTGTCACTTCCCTCTTTTCATCAAGTTGTATAAGAAATGGCACTGGCAATGAAGCCATAATATCTAGATGGCAGTTCTGACTTTGTCACTTATTGTTTGTAATTGCAATTCATTTAATCTTTTTGAGCCTCAGGTTCCCAATCTATGAAATGAGGAGGCTATATAGAATCCCAGCCTCACAGGTTTGTTGGGAAGATTAAACGAAGAAAGGTGAAAACCACTTAATAAATTAGAAAATGCTCTACTAAAGTTCATTTTTATTTAAAAGACAATAAACTATTTTTCTTGGAACCACTTTGGTTTGAATAACAACCTAAAGGTTCCACCAGAGCAATCCAGAATGCCTACCTTTGCACTCTTGAGGAAGAGTGATTTCAAGATGATTTAGTGGTAGGTAATAACTCCAATTAAGCTCTCAGAGACTCATCTGGGGGTAAATTGGCAGTTCTTGTCTCAAACAGTAGCAGTCACAAGAGCAATTTACAGAGATATATTTTTGTCCTGTGTTAGTGTTAAAGAGAAAAAATTACACTATCTATGCAATACAGGCATATCTCACTATGCAAACCAACATATGGAAATTCTTAATTACATAATATATTAATTGTAAAGGAAATATTTCCTTTAAAAAAACTTACTGAGATCTTTGCAAGTGCTACTACAATCTTATTTATATTATTAATTAGTGACAGTCTTTTCATTTCTGCGAAATAGCACTGAGAAACACTAATGAAATTGTAAACTTGAATCCTACAAATATTTTTGTCAATCCAAACACTAATCAAAACTGCTTTGCGGTTGCATGTTTATTTGAAGAAATGCAAATGAGGGAATAGCACTTATCAAAAGATTTGGTTTAAAGGGAGTGCCGATGAGAGGGACATAAATATGGAGAGCCTAAGCCAAAAATGGAGACTTTGGTTTTGTTTCAAAATCAGTCTGTAGCTTCTCCCTCAATGATCAGACAACCTAATCCAGAAATGGATAAGGAATAGATTCCTTTTTTATTAATTTATTTAAATATGGAATACTTCGAAAATTTGTGTGTCATCCTTGCACAAGGGCCATGCTAATCTTCTCTGTATCATTCCAATTTTAGTACATGTGCTACAGAGGTGAGCGCTATGTTGATATTTTTGATGATGAAAATAATCAATTTGATAGAACTGGAGAGGTTTGTCCAATAAAGGGCCACTTAGAATAGACCACAATAACTTTTAAGCCAAAAGGTGCATAGAACAGAATTCATGCATTTAGAAAACTATTTTTTAAACTAGTTTTGGGATTTTAATACAGTAATTAGAAATTCTATCTAACAGTCTATTAAAGATCTGAACATTTTAGATTTAGGGCAGAAACTGTTTAAATATAAAACTTTGCTCCTCTCTATCTTTTTTGAGTGTCATGTCTAAATGTTTCAGTGGCTTTAGCGGGAGTCATATCTGCCAGAGAGAAAATAGGGCACTGTGTAATTATCAGGAGAAATTAAACTACCAAGCTTCATTAGAGAAGTCACCCCTTACCTAGAGCATTTGCTCTAAAAGCCAGCTACTTAGTAAAGATTTATTTGAGTACTTAGTGAGCTGTAGCTAAAGCCATGTTACCTTTCAGTGATTTCAAAGCTCTTGCTAAAACTCCTTTTGCTTTCACAGCTAATCTATTGCCTCTCAACTCTTCAAGGTTTTTCAGTGCCTTTGAAAAGACCACCTGAAGGGAAAGAGATTACTGATACAATTAAAATAGAAACAGGTTAAAACAAGATATCAGGAACTCAAAACAAGAAAGCAATCACTGAGGGTTAAAATTAGGTGGTGTCTTCTTAGATTGTTCATCTTCTTTCTAAATCACCATGCCCCCATCCTACCCCCAGTATTCAACCAGAATGTCAGAGGCCTAAATCTTGTTGGACAAAGAATTGGTACCTGCGATCAGGAAAAAAAAAAAAAAGAGAGATAATATTTATTTGAGAAGCTATATTTAACTTATTCAAAATCAGGTGACATGCAGAGAAATTAGATCATTTATACATTGCTAGTGGGAGTATATAATGATATAACCTCTCTGGGAAATAGTTAAGGAGTTTTGTAAAAAAAAAAAAAAAAAAAATTAAGCATGAAACTACCAAATGACCCAGCAATTATATTCCTAGGCATTTATTCTTGAAACAACCCAGATGCCCTTCAACAGATGAATGAGGCCAAACAAATGGTGACATACCCATACCATGGAATACTACTCAACAATAAAAAGGAATGAACTGTTGATGTGTACAACTTACATGAATCTCCAGGGATTATACTGAATGAAAAAAGCCAATTCCAAAAGGTTACATACTGTATGACCCATTTAAATAAATTTCTTGAAGTGATAAAATTATAGAAATGAAAGACAGATTAGTGGTTGTCAGGAGTCAGGGACCGTGTAAGGGGCAAGGAGGCAGGTGTGGCTCTAAAAGTGTGACCGGAAGGATCCTCATAGTGATGGAACGTTTTTTGACTGTACATCTGTCATTATCCTTGTGATAGTTTACTAAACTTTTGCAGGATGTTACCATTTGGGATAAACTGGGTAAAAGGTATGGGAGCTCTCTATATTATTTCTTAGAACTGCATATACATCAAAATTTAGTTTAAAAAAATATCAGATGGCAAAAAAAAAAAAAAAACAGCAAGCTGGAAGCCAAAATAATAATAGGAAAAATTGACTTTAAAAAGATTCCTGTACTTCACCACTTAGAATGACAAATATATCAAAAGCAAGATCGTCTCCAGATATTGATTAAAACATAACATCTAGAGGCCCTTGAGACAAATGGAGGTCTGTACAATAAATAATGCTGATGACCACATGGCAGAGTGGCTTAAAAGCTGATCATAGTCTGACAACTTTTTTCTACTAGAATGTGAGCTCCATAAGGATAAGGAATATGTTGCCTGATTTAATAAATATAAACTGTGCATTTTTTCCCAGTTATCTATTGCCATGTAATGAACCACCCCAAACTCAGGGACTTCATGCAATAATGATGATTTATTTTGTTCTGAAATCTAGGGTTTGACTGGGCTCAGCTAGGCAGTTTTCACTCAGGGTCCCTCATGAAGTTGCAGTCAGAATATGGCTGGGGTGGGGTCTGGTGCCTGCACCAGGAAGACTCAAACAGCTGGGAGCCAGAGTTGCTGGGGCTCCTTGGACATCTCTATCTGTCTCCTTGTGGTTTCTCTGCATGGTAGTTTCAGCATAGTCAAATCTCTCACATGGCAGCTGAGGGATCCCAGAGTGAGTTCCCAAGAACAGCAGCAAAAGCTACATGGCCCTTAACTGCAGACTTCTCAATTGAAGGAAAAGAACAGCAAGAAAGAAAGAAAGAAAGAGAGAGAGAGAGAGAGAAAGAGATAGAGAGAGAAAAGAAAAAAGAAGAGAAGAAAAGAGAAGAGGAAAAGAAAAGAAAAGAAAAGAAAAGAAAAGAAAAGAAAAGAAAAGAAAAAAGAAAAGAAAAGAAAAGAAAAGAAAAGAAAAGAAAAGAAAAGAAAAGCGAAGCTGCATGGCCTTTTCCAACCCAGACTCAGAGGTCACATAGTATCCTTTAATGTTCTTGCTGAGCGTAGCCGTGGTGTAATAAAAAAACCTTGTGCTTTAGAAATGGACAGACTTGCACTCACAACCCAATTCTCCCTCTCCTGGCAAAGTGATTTAGCCTCTTTGCAACCCAAAGTGAAACTGTTATCTTAATAGTTGGCACGAGCCTCCTCCCCCCTCCCAGAAAGGTAAAGGTGTTTTTACCAGGGAAAACATGTATTGTGGTAGAAGGCGAGAATTAAGTGGCAAGTATCAGAGACAAGGGCCAAACTGCTCTGCCTGTGGCAAGGAGAAGAATTTGTAAGGAGAGGAGGGAAGGGGAAACTGCAGGATAGCAGAAGGTAGGAGGCTGTGTATGAAGGACATTTCCCTTCCCCAAGAAGTTCCCTGCAGTGTGGTGGCTAAAGGACATTTTAAGAATGAGAGCTTCTATTATTAAGTTTAAAGTTGGTGGTGGTAATGTGCTGCTTCTGTGTATCCTTCTGTGCCCTTCTCTCTCCCTCAGCCACTAACATACTTTTAATGACAATGATTTTAACCACTTTCCAACGTAATGGCACATAGTAGATAATAAACGGTAACAAATATTACAATGCTTTATCAAAAGCTCAGATTTAGGGAGGCCGAGGCGGGCGGATTGCTCAAGGTCAGGAGTTCGAAACTAGCCTGAGCAAGAGCGAGACCCCGTCTCTACTATAAATAGAAAGAAATTAATTGGCCAACTAATACATATAGAAAAAATGAGCTGGGCATGGTGGCGCATGCCTGTAGTCCCAGCTACTCGGGAGGCTGAGGCAGTAGGATTGCTTGAGCCCAGGAGTTTGAGGTTGCTGTGAACTAGGCTGATGCCACGGCACTCACTCTAGCCTAGGCAACAAAGCAAGACTCTGTCTCAAAAAAAAAAAAAAAAAAAAAAAAGCTCAGATTTGCATATCTTAATAAAAAGACTAATTACTTATTAGTCTTCTACTTATTAGTCTTTACTTATTAGTTGATATGCCAGTTAAGGGTACAGTCAGAGAGAACTCAGCTCGTATGGGCTTAACCAATAACAGAGTGTTATTGGCTCACTTAAGTGGCAAGACCATAGGTAGACGAAGCTTCAAAATTGGATGATCCAGCAATTCAACAAGGCCATCAGGATTCATTTTCCTTCCATTCTCTGCTCAGCTGTGTACAATGTCACCTCTATCCTTCATCCTAATGCTGATCCCCCCTGTGAATGTGGTATGACTGGAAACTGCAACTGGGCTACATGATTCCTCTTTATATCCAGCAGGAGAGAACACACATTTCTGTCCCACCATGCTAAGCAACAGTCCTGAAATTCACCCTGATCGGACCACCTGAGATAGAATGTCCACTTCCAAACCAATGACAGAGAGTGGAAGGGCCCTGCTGGGTGGGGAACCTTAGGCCTTGGAGCCACATGTGGCCTTCTGAATCCTGGAGTGCAGCTTTTCTCTTTTTCTTTCTTTTTTTTTTTTGGAGATAGAGTCTCACTCTGTTGCACTGGTTAGAGTGCAGTGGCGTCACTGTGGCTCACTTTGACCTCAAACTCCTGGGCTAAAGTGATCCTCCTGCCTCAGCCTCCCAAGTAGCTAGGACTACAGGCATGAAAAACTACTGCCCGGATAATTTTTTCTAATTTTAGTAGAGACGGGGTCTTGCTCTTGCTCAGGCTGGTCTCTAACTCCTGAGCTCAAGTGATCCTCCCGCCTTGGCCTCCCAGTTGAGTGCAGCCTTTTAACTGAATCCAATTTTTACAGAACAAATCCTTCTAATAAAGGGATTTGTTCTGTGAAGTTTGGATTTGGTTGAAGGGCCATAAAGTATCCACCACAACTGGCAAATATGGGTTGCAGATGAAAATATGAGAGAAAATAATCAAGGGGCTCTTTGATGGTTTTAAAAAAAACCAGTTACGTGATTTTTTGTTTTTTTTTGTAACCACAATTTAAAAAAAAAAAAAAAACAGGCTGGGAATCACTGGTACAACAGGAAGTAAAAGAAAGGGAAGAAAACAGGATAATAGATGGATTGAAAATTTAAAAAGAAGGATCGGGAGGAACAAACAGGCAAAGTTAAATTAATTGTAAGAGTCTTGGCTCAATAAGAAGCTAATAGGGTTTTTTTTTCCCTGAACATGAATGACACAGAGGCCTAATTATAAGGTTTATTAGAGCCATCAGCAAAATGAAACAGAAAGAACAGAACAAGAACAACTTGTAATAAATCTCACCTAAAAAAAGGTAGGAACAAATAATAAATGAGAGATGGATACAAGTAAAAAAGCATCTGAAACCCAATTATCTAATGGCCATATTTGTGTGACCTTTTCCCCTTTTAATGTATAAGTACTTTGAATACTATAAATGAAATAAAGAAAAAGTAGTTTTTAACAATAGTGAAATTGTATAATGTTTGTATTAGTTTCCTGTGGCTGCTACAACAAATTGCCACAAACTGAGTGGCTTAAAACAACAGAAATTTATTTTCTCACAATTCTGGAGGCCAGAAGTCCAAAGTCAAGGAGTTGGCAAGGCCAACATGCCCTGTGCTCTATCTAGAGGCTCAAAGGGAGAATTCTGCCTTGCCTCTTCCAGCTTCTGATGGCTCCAGGCATTTCTTGGTTTATGGCTTCATGACTCTAGTTTCTGCCTCCATCTTCTCATGGTCCTCTCCCCCTGTGTGATGTCTTCTCCTCCTCTGTCTCTCTCAAATCTCTCTCTCTGACTTTTTTGCTCTGTCACCCAGGCTGGAGTGCAGTGGCTACTCATAGAGGTCATCCTAACACATTACAGCCTCTAACTCCTGGGACTAGGTGATGCTCCTGCCTCAGCCTCCCAAGAAGCTGGGATTGCAGGAATGTGCCACCACGAAGGGCTTCTGCCTTTGTCTCATAAGAACACTTGTCACCTGGTCTGGTGGCTCATGCCTGTAATCCCAGCCCTTTGGTAGGCCAAGACAGGAGAATTACTTGAGCCCAGGAGTTTGAGGTTGCAGTGAACTATGATAATACCACTGCCTTCATGCCCAGGCAACAGAATGAGACCCTGTCTCCAAAAAAAAACAAAACAAAACAAAAACAAACTAAAATAATAGAACACTTGTCAGTGGATTCATGGCTCCTTCCTGGATAATCCAAGATGATCTAATTCTAAAATATTTAACTCAATTACTTCCACAGAGACCTTTTTTCCAAATAGGGTAACATTCACAAATTCTAGGTATTTGGACATGGACATATCTTTTTAGAGGCCACCACTCAGCCTAACTACATTTGTTAACACTGAAAAATAAGCCAACAAAAATTGAATAAAGATCAATTGATTTAAATTTACAAATCAATTATACAAACCAGGCCGGACACAGTTCGAAATTAGCCTGGGGAACAAAGCAAGACTGTGTCTCTGAAAAAAAATAGAAAACGTAGCCAGGCATGGTGGTGAGTGCCCGTAGTCCAGCTACTCAGGATCCTGAGGCAGGAGGATCCCTTGAGCCCAGGAGTTGGAGGTTACAGTGAGCTATGATTGCACCACCAAACCCCAGCCTGGGTGACAGAGAGGGACCATGTCTCAAAAAACAAACAAACAAAAACAAACAATTATGCAAATCAACAAAATGTTTACAGTTTAAAAAAAAATCAATTTCTACTGGCAATTTTTAAAAATTCAAAATAAGACTTTAGGGTGCCATCATACTCACATTAACCTAATAAAATACATATTAGGCCGGGCACGGTGGCTCAAGCCTGTAATCCTAGCTCTCTGGGAGGCCGAGGTGGGCGGATCCTTTGAGCTCAGGAGTTCGAGACCAGCCTGAGCAAGAGCGAGACCCTGTCTCTACTATAAATAGAAAGAAATTAATTGGCCAACTAAAATATATATAGAAAAAATTCGCCGGGCATGGTGGCACATGCCTGTAGTCCTAGCTACTTGGGAGGCTGAGGCAGCAGGATTGCTTGAGCCCAGGAGTTTGAGGTTGCTGTGAGCTAAGCTGACGCCACGGCACTCACTCTAGCCTGGGCAATAAA